>PVIU01004270.1:0-129604 GCA_004026605.1 Ondatra zibethicus
AAGAAAGAAAGAAAGAATGGAGGTGTGATGTGGGGGGTGATGTATACTATGAATATGTTTTATTGCCATTGGTTAATAAAGAAGCTACTTTTGGCCAGTGGCTTAACAGAGTAAAGCCAGGCAGGAAGAGAGAGTAGGTGTAGTCAAGGAGACGTAATGTAGCAGCCACCGAAGGAGACAGATGATGGACAGAACCTTACTGGTAAACCACAAGCAGTGTTGTAACTAATATAGTTTCTGGGCAATTGTTTTGGGTCTGGTCAGCCGGGAAATGAACAAGCAACCTCTGACTTCAAAGGTGGGTGAAAAAGATGCAAATGGCTGTGACCTAAGCCAAAGGCCTCTAAGAAATGAAAAGAAAGCAAGAGAAGTTGCAGCGGGCTGAACAGACAAGCTAAACTGTTGAATCAGTAACAACTCTAGGGTGCTCCATGAAATGCAGGCTGCGGAAGCACACATAACACTGGGAGGCCATTTATGCCGATGAGAGGAGCTGGGGTAGCAAAAGTTTAACCTGGATTGCCAGCTGTGGCTGTAAAATCCATGGATTATTACTAGCAGCTCAAGGCTATCCTGGACATTTTACTATAAACTGGGAACATGGAGACCTTCCAGGCTCTCTAGCTCCCTCCCTCCCTCCCTTCCTCTCTCCTTCCCTGTTTTTTTTTTTTTGTTCTGAAGCTTATTATAAGACATTTAAAGCACTCAAACATACACAAAATGCCTCAAATTACCATCAGTTGTTTATAGAGGTCCTGCTTTCTAACCACTCCTTCTGCCTTTGAGGCCATCACATGCTGCCAGTCTCCTTAGAGTGAATGGGCATCGTTTTTCAATGTGCATTTGTCTGGCTTCTAGTGACTGGCGATTTCATTTTCATATTTTATGTATTCTCTGCTGACTGTCTTTAGTTATTTTCTCTTAGATATTTTCTGTTTGCTATTAAGAGTTGTTATATCTTGCACCTTAAATGGAATATAAAGTCCCTGAAGTTATTAGACTTAGGAAGCTGAAGATTAACAATTTCTGATTTATTATCCATTTTCTGGTTGATACCTACTCTGCCCAATCTTAAATATGCACCTTTTCAGTATTTATAACTGTAGTATTCTTACTAACCGAGATATCCTTCAGTTGTAGAATAAATTGATTTAGTCCCATAAGGCAATAATATATACCATGAAGAAGATTCATTTAGATATGTAAGAATCACAATGAATAAATATTTTAAAATATGGCATAAATTTTAAAACAGTAAATGTTTCCAAAAGTCAGTTAAAGTAGGATGCTCTAATCGGGGCATAGGTCACTAGTCAAGTACTTGTCTACCATGCCTGAGTCCCTGGGTTTTTTATCCAGCATGGCAGAATAAATTAGCTAAAATGGGTACAATTCAGATAGACTTTCAAAACACATGGTATTTTGTATGTTATTTGATTTATACTACATATAGGCAGCTTAAACACCAATATCAACACTAATTTGAGAATCACTTTACTCCTGGGAGAAAAGAAAAGGGAAGAGATGGGGATTGAATACCTGTTCTATGTGCTCAACTCTTAACACTTGGATTGGCAAAATACTGTATCATCACATGGCACCGTAATTATCTGTTATACTTTGTTTTCTATAATGTCATACAATATCATAATTATTTGTTCTGTTTTGTAACCTTTCTTTGCATTTACACTTTATTATTTTAAAACTTAAAACACATATACCTTTCACCATAAATTATGCCTATAGTCATTTCATGTAAACGTTGGCTATGATTTAAATTACACAAATTAACAGTTATATGGCAATCCAAATTTGAAGGTTCTCTGTGTTGGGTTCACAACTTACCAGATAAGGGAATTCTCTGCTTCTACAAGCAATAAAGCCTAGAGGTTAAGCAAGATCAAGTTTTACAGAAACTTTTAAAGTATAATTAAAGGATCATACATCTGTGAGCCACTTGCCTTTATAACACTCCAAAATGCATAATTGTTGAAGCATGGTACTTACTTAGTACAGAATCACCACACCACTGGGAAATCTGGGTTCTTTTGTCACTATGCTCCTCATTGTAAAGTTTCATCTCCTCTACTTAGAACCACCATTTATTTGTCACTTTTTTCCCCTGTCCTGTTGTATGTTGTCTTGGGCTGCCACAGTAGGGTCAGGCCAGTTCCACATTCAATTTGAGATCTGCCCTGGTGGGTATAGTTGCGCCATGAAAACTGACAAAAGCTTCAAATCAGGGTGTCCCCTGTTGTCTGGGGAGAGCAGGCCGTTAAGTTGGACTCTGCCCCATTGATATTCATCTTCTAGTTCAGATTTGCCTCTGGTTTCTGCTTGATTGCTACATACTTAGGCAAATCACTATTATCTTTTTCCTCCAGTTACCCCATAATTTCAGAAAACAATATGATTCCCATTTTCTGTTTAAATCCCTATCCTCGCAGGCAACCATTAAGCTACCGCCAAGCCACTGTGTACTTTGGACTATTCTTAAACTCTATCTAAGTAGAATCACACAATACATGCCATTTTGTGTTTATCTTCTTTTTGTGACACAGCATTTGTTAGATTTATTCATGTTGTATGTGTTTTTTGCCCTGTAGTATCCCATTATGTGAACATATGTATTTTTCTCTTCTCTACTATTATTGGACTTCAGGTTGTTTCCAGGTTTTGGCTATAAAGAAAACCATGGGGAATCTTGTTTTACATTCATTTCTTGTGTGTATGGGGTAGGGAAAGCATGTCATGGTATATCTGTGGTGGTCAGAGGACAACATATCTATCTCTCCTTCCACCAGGTGGTTTCTGGGAATGGTACTTAGGTCATCAGGCTTGTTGGCAGGTAAGTGCCTTTACCTGCTGAACCTTCTTGTTCTCATCTCATTTTATGGTTATTTAGTTCTCCATCTTGTGCGCATAGCTTTATCCAGTATCCTGTGGAGAGTGAGTTATGTTATTTATTTATTCTTAGTTTTTATAAGGTAGATGCTTAAACATATAACAAAAAGCCCAATCATTTTCCTAAATCCCCATTTTATACCAAGAATGCATGAGCACTTCAGTTGTTCACACTTTGGCCACTATTGTCTGTTTTTTTTTGAGGGTTTGGCATAAGTACAGAATGCAGTAATTCCATTTTACTCACATTTTATGGAGAACTGATGTTAATTTTTATCAAAGGTTGATGTACTGGATATGAAGTTAATGACAAAACTCTTTTGTTTTGCTTTGTGATCAGCAAATGACTTTAGTAGATTTCCTAATTGTGAACCACCCTCACAATCTTGAAATAAGTCACAGCTAATCTTGGTACATTGTTAATGCTTCCCACTTGCTGTTGAATTCCACTTAAAATCAATATTTATCAGTGAAATAAATCCATGTGATTTTCTTTATTTTCTCCTCTTTGTTAAGTTTTTTGTCAATGTTATACTTATATGCAATACTTACAGCTATAATATTAAGATATTCTTTTTAAAAACTGACCGTAAAACAATTTAAACAGCTTGTAATTTCTTACTCATTGGAAATTTGAGAAAACTTGACTAGGAAAATATTTGGACCTGGTGCCTTTCTGATGAAATAGTTTTTGTTTGTTTGTTTGTTTGTTGTGGTCTGGGGATCAAACCCTGTGCTCAAACATGGTGGCCAGGTACTCCATCACTGACCTACATCCCGACTCCATGGTATAGTTCATAGATTAAATGATACTTCCGTTTAATCTATGAAAATTGGTTTACTCTCAGGTTCTCGTTTTAAATCATCTACTAGTGTAATTATGAAAAATTACATTATCTTAAATGTTTTACAAATTTCATCTAAATTTTCAAATATACTTGTTCATTGATTTTAGCACTCTCCTTTTGTCTTAATTCTTATTGAAAGAATTATTTCCCAACTCACTTAGTTTCATAGACCACTTCCCCCTTTCCATTTAGATAGGCTAGTCTTTTTCTATTTCTTTGTTTCTCTCTAGACAGTCAAAACCTTTTTAGTACTATTGTTTTTATAACATTATTTTATACTTGATTTATTTCCATTTAAATTTTCAACAATTGTAAATGCTCTTTTCTTGTCAACAAATGAGTTCACTGTATTTATTGAGACAGCCACGCGAGCATTCCTTCTATGTTAATGGGAAACACATCAAAGCTTTTGTGATGTATTGCAAGGCTGTCCAGGGTGGTTCACAGAATACCTTTAAGCCTCAATTGTCAGTGCTCTGCTATTCCTCCCACACATTGCTGGGTTTCAGTCTCCTATGTTTCGGATAGGCGGTTTTCGTCTATGTTCCTTAGCCCCATGCTGTTTTCCTTTTAGGTAAAATCCTTCTGAGAGTGTTTATATGAAAATTATCCTGGTATTATAAAATGAAATAGGAAATAGTCCTTCCTTTTTTCCATGTTTCGAAGAATCAATTTAATTTTTTTTTCCTTTTTAAAAAATGTTTAGAAGATTTCACCTGTGAAGACATCTGGACCTGAAGATATTTTTTGAGAAAGTTTTAATGTGAGATATCTAATTCCCACAATAGAGAGCTATTAAGGTTTTTCCATGTTTTATATGTTTATTTTACTATTATTTTTAAAGGAATTTTTCTATTCATTTCATTATCAGGTTTATTGGACACAAAACTTGATACAGTATATTTTCATTGTAAGATCTCTAGAGATGTGCACTCTTGTTACAGAGAGTTGGGACATTTTTCCTTCTTTTTTGTAGTAGGAGGCTACTTATTCATTTCCTGGTCACCCAGACCCAAAATAATCACACAGAAAGGGCATTAACTAAAACACTGCTTGATCTATTAACTCAGGTTTCTTATTAACTAACTCTTACATCTTAAATTAACCCATTCCTATTATTTTGTATTTTACCATGAGGCTTGTGGTTTACTGGTAAGATTCCGGGACATCTGTCTCTCTTGGCAGCTACATGGCGTAGCCCTTACTCTGCCTTCTTTTTCCCAGCATTCAGTTTAGTTCTACTGTCTAGCTCTATTCTGCCCTGCCACAGGCCAAAGCAGCTTCTTTAGTGACCAATGATGATAAAACATATTCATAGCATACAGAGGAGAATCCCATATTACCTCCCCTTTTCTGTCTAAATAAAAAGAAAGGTTTCAACTTTAACATAGCAAGATTACACACAACAAAGCAGTTATCAATAAAGAATTATAGTTACAATATTTAGTCCATTTACATTTGGCAAATTAAAGAAAATCATTTATCTATCTTTGTGAATCTAAAGTTTTATATCTAATCTATTTTTATAACTATAACTATTTTTCTTTACCTCCATCAAAGACTCCAGAAGGATATAATATTATCTAAGTTAACAGGAAGTACACTGCACCAAAACTCTAGAGTTGACAGAGACAGCTCGCTGCCTGGACAGTCACCCAAAGTTCTTCTGTAACATTGGGATATCCATCTTCAGCCTACAGGCCCATAGTATCCAGCAGACTTTTTATAAAGCAGGAAATTTGAAAGATTCTTTCACCTCTATTCCAGTTTGTCAGTCACTTTCTCCTGTGTCGTGCAGAATGTCTAGCAAACTCTTTCATGTAGCAGGAACCCTGAAGGATTGTCTCACCTTTAGGTTCAGCAGTCATTTCTCTGTGGGTCCTGCATGTCCAGTTTATATGGTATAATATCGAGCAGTTCAGACAAGAGTAGTTTCTTGCCCAAACAACTCCACAAGGAGCCTCTTCCAAATGCCCATCATCCTATTGAAGTAAATTGGTGCTGCCAGTAGCAGATGAGTCTCATTGTCTTGAAAAGTCCTAAGTTCTTAAAACATTTTAAATGCCATATTCTGTTAGTCTTTGAAAGGTTTGAAGAATACCTATCTACCTGAAATATATCTCTGTACATGTAGAAAACCTAACATGACTAGAAGATTGACTATTATAGATGATTGTGTATTATTTTTATTTCTTAACGATACATTACATTTTAAATGAGCTGTACAAGAGCAGAAATATACATATAAAATATGACCTAAAGATTGTATCAATAAATCAAGATCTATACCAATTCAAAGTATTCATCTCTATATCATATCCCCCTTTAAATGTAAATGAACATTAATAAATAATCATTTAGGTAATTTGGGTATTGTTCTCTCTTCTACTTCGTCCTGATTGGGATCACTGTTAATCAGGTCTTTTATGGGGTATCCTGTGTATTAAGTCCATCTCAGCCAGCAGTCCTAAAGCTGTCATGGATGTTGGACCATCTGGGCCATTGCTTCATGGGGGCTTTTTTGATCAAACCATATTAGTTGGTAAGGAATCCACAGCCTTTTATCTTCTGTGGAAACAAATGCAGAACCTCTTTTCCAAAGTAACATATCCTTAGACCCAAATTTTGAAGTCAAGATACCTTTAAAATATATATGTTGGTTTAACTTGGCAGCCTGTGCAATGAAATGTCTCTCTGTACTTAGCTCATTCTCAGTCAAAAAATTCAAAGAAAACACAATAATATACATAATCCAGACTCTCTGTGTATTTTTCATCTTTACATGGCTTATTTTTCTTACTCTATTACTCTTTTATGTTATAATTGTCTGCATTCTTTTTCCTCTCTCTCTCAAACCTTTGTACATTTACCTAACATTGTGACCCATTTAGTGGTCTTTTCCATCTGAACCTGTCTTTATTGTGTATCTGTAATTATTTTTTGTCCAGGACTGTTTTTTTTTTTAATGCTAAGCAGGAGTGGCTAAGACCAACCCCATGACCCTGCCTGCTGGCTCTGCCCAGTCCAACATGACAGAGGTACCACCCCAGCTCCAGGGTGGCAGTGAGTCTATGTCACCATTAAGGAATTTGTAACATGCTGCTCACAGATCCCATTTAAGTGTTTGGCCTCCTGAAAAAGCCAGAGCTGTTTGTACAACTAGCATGAACCAGGAAACCCTCCCCTAAAGAAGTCACACAGCCTTCACTGCCAATGCTAAGTCAGGAAGACTCTCTTAAAGGAGCCACCAGCAAACAGAGCCCATCTGAATAAATATAGCTACCAAGAAGCTGTGCTAAACTCTGTTCTTTTGTGTCTAGAATTCCTTTTTAAGCTCTCTCAGGCCTTATGTGGATGTAGTCAGTCCACATTGGTGCGTCAATTTATAGAAAAGGCTGCTCTTTTGTTTCTGGTTGCCAGATCTGAAATAATCACATAGAAGTTGTATTAATTACAACACTGCTTGGCTTATTAGCTCAAGCTTCTTATTAACTAACTCTTGCATCTTAAATTAACTATTATTTTGTGTTTTGCCATGAGGCTTGTGGTTTACTGTTAAGATCCTAGGGCATCTGTCTCCCTTGGCAGCTGCATGGCATCTCTCTGACTCTGCCTTCTTTCTCCCAATATTTAGTTTAGTTTTCCCACCTAGCTCTATTCTGCCTTACCACAGGCCAAAGCAGCTTCTTTATTAACCAATGATGATAAAACATATTCACAGCATACAGAGGGGAATCCTACAGCACTTTTTGTCTGGTTATTTATTATCTTATTTATCTACTCAGAGAACTAACTTCTAGCTTCCCCCCCATTTCCCATTTATTTATTAGTTGTTTGTTTACTTATTTGATAGAGTTTCATTATGTACTTGTGGCTTGACTGGAACTCAGTAGGTAGACCAGGCTGCTGACCTGGAACTTACAGAGATTTGCTTCCTGAGTGCTGGGATCAAAGGCATACTCCACCATGTCTGGCTCTTCAATATTTCTCATTTCATGGTTTTGATATTTGCCTTCCCCTCTGTCTTTATCTTTTTCTCCCCCTTTCTCCCCTTTCCCCCTTCTTCCCGCCCCCCATAAACCACTAAATTAACTCTATACTCAAACTCTCTCTCTGCATGATGTATCTATCTGTCTCTGAACCACAGTGGTCTCCCACCCACCAAGGGGACCCTCAGAGGCCTCCGGGTGACCCACCCCTTCCTCTGTGGGACCACTGCCCCTCATGGGATCGGTTCCCCGCCATGTCTTTATAAACGACAACACTTCGTAGTTTGATTGTTTTGTTGGTTATGCCTCTGTTTATGATGCTGCTCAAGCATGACAGGGGGGCAGGGGGAGGCTGAAACATTACTGTCCGTGCTCCTAATTGCAACAAGTGGCTGTGTTTGTGGATTCATGAAATGACTGCTAACTGTTTGAAAAGCAGCAGGCTAGAAAGCATTGTTCCACGACAGAAAGTTAAGAACCGTGACGTCCCATTTCTCAGGATCAAGAAATTGTCAAATCTTTCTTAGCTAGCGCTGGCTGCCTCACTCATGTTTGGAAATGCTGAGCACTGAAGGCGAAGGAGGCGGGCTCTACTAGCAAGAGACTGCAGATGCAAAGGAAATATTTTTTTTTAAAAAAAATACCTGCTAGGAGCTATGCAGGAAAAGGGTTATGTGGAAGAATCAGGTTTCAGTGGTGGTGAAGATGGCTTGTTTCCCAAGGAAATTGGCACAAACTTACACAAGAAAAATGGTATTTTAGTTGACAAGAATGTTAACAGAGACTTGTGAGAAATTAAATCTGCATTCCTGATAGGAATAATAGCTCTGTATTTATGGTCTCCCTGTAGAACACAACTACCACATATGAAATATAATGTAATATAGTATAGTATAATGATCATTGACTGTGTTCTCTGTTTCCTTTCTTGCAGGAGGTTATTAATTAGAATATTTTATGTTCTTCTAATATGCTAAATTGTCTCTTTGTTTGTGGTACTTTCCCCACTGACTCTTTTATTGCTGTTTTTCCAGCTACACAGATATATTCTTCAGTAGATTTATTTCCACTATATTCTTTTTCTTAAATTGTGTACTTGCTCTTGTTAAGCTATGTTTGTAACACCTCTAAAACAACATTAAGTAGCAGTCAAAATAACAAGCATCTTTCCTTTGTTTGCGACTCTGTGGAGGACTCTTCCAATGCTTCCCCCTAGCTGGAAACTTTAAGCTAAAATATATTTTAATAGCTTGAGAAATATCTGTTGATTATTGTTTCATGGGGAGCGGATTGTGAGTTTAATATCGCCTCCCGATTTTCCTACTTGTGGAGATGCTATTGTGTTTTTATTGAATCTGTTAATATAATAAATTATGTTAAAGAATTTTAAAATGTAAAACCATTTTACATTGATATCATGATTCTTCCTGGTCAAGACATACTATTTTTAATGTACTATTTAGTATTTTAATTTAATTGCATCAGTCTCAGAAATCCAGTTCATTTAGAAAATTCAAGCACAATTTATTCTCACATTTTGATTTTGATGTTATACTCATTTCAGAAAATGAGTTAATACCTTTTACTCTTTCAGTTTTCTAGACAATCTTATTTATGATTGCGTTATCTGATATTCAATATTAAGTATAAATTACTGTTAAAACATTTGGTTGAGGAACATTTTCATCCTTTCTACACAGAGATAGTGAGTGTTATGCTGCAAAGTCCTGGTTAGCTTCAAACTATGCAATATTACTGCCTCAGCTTACCTTGTGCTGGGATTGCAAGCATGCCTAGGAAAGAGGTTTTGATTTTTATTTTTTCAGTAGAAAATGAACACTTTAGATTGTTCCTCTATATTTTTCTATGAAGAGTATTTTTCATTCTAAATTTCTAAGTGGAGCCAGAGATGTAGCTCAATTTTAGAGTAGAACCCTGGGTTCCATTCCAATCATGTCATAAATAGAGCGTGGTGGTGCACAACTATAATTCAGGCACCCTGAAGACAGATGCAGGAGGATTAAAAGTTCAAAGCTATCCTTGACTAAACAGGAAATTAAAGACCAGCCCAAGTTTCAGGAGACTCCCCCCGCTTCCCCCCGGCCAATATCAAAAGATGTATTGATTACATGGGACTGGGGACAGAGCTTAGTAGAGGAGTGCTTGCCTAGCATGCATGAGGCTGGAGTTTGCCTTGCATCTCATTATCTAGGTAAGATGGCCCAGGCTAGGGGAACCCCAGAACTCTGGAGACAGAAACCAAGGGCATCCTCAGCTACACAGAATTTGAGGCCAGCCTGGGATACATGAGATCCCGTCTTAAAAAAAGAGCCACATTTTAAAATATAATAATAACAAGTTGTTCAGTTAAATTCAAAATTTGAAAACAAAAATGATTTTCTTTGGTAATGATTTCCAAATTGTTCCCTTTCATTTGGTATTTGACCCTTCTCCTTAATAAAATGGTATGGGGTGGGGTGAGAGACTTCAGTCGTTTGTCTGTTCTGGTGAACAGTCCCTTCAAAGAACTAGTGGAGTTAGTCACGTGGTCTGTTCGTTTTCTGTCTCGCTGTTTTGTCTTTATTAGCACATTCATTTTTATCTTTCATTTCTTTTTAGTTTTAGTTTTTCCACAGATCTTTGAAATTTGTTCTTCATGTACTTGTGTCAAGGGCTGCCTATATAATTTATTTTAGTGGGCAGGTACAAAGGCTTTTGAAAGAGATGATCCTTTCTAGCTGTGGTGGTACTCTGTTGTCCTCGAAAGAGCTCTTTAATTGCCAAGGCTTCCTTTTTCGGGGCAATGTTTGTGTGTGTCCCATGTATTCTTACAGAGCATGTGTCTTTTCCCATCAGAATTTGTAGTCCAATCTAGACCTATAAAATTTGTATGGTTACATTGCTCATTTCTTCTATTTCTTAACTTTTGCTCCATCTCAGACCAGAAAGCATAGGGATCTATAATTGTGGTGTCTCATATTTTCTCCCAAAGTCTGAACATAGTTTCTGCTTTATAGACATGAGCGAGGTACATTTAGATGTAGAGATATTAATCATCTATATTTTCATGACAAATCATAGCAGGATTTTGATGTGCCCTCCCATCCCTTCTTTCTTCTTCAATTCTCATTTGTCTGATGCTGAGAGAACTTCTGTGTTATTTTATATGTACACGTAACAGCTGATGTATTCAAGTTTGTTTTGTATTACATGACTCAATGATTTTATTTTTCATTATTATCCTTTATTATTTGCCTCTGGATCTTCAGGGTAGGTTCATATTATCTGATTGTGATCACTTGCAGTCTTTTGGGCTTGACTCCTGGTGACCTTCACACTGTTTCCTCTTCTTTTTACTCTAGCCAGGTGTCAATGTTTATTGTAACCACGCCCTCTTTTCTATATGAGTGTATTGTGTGGTTCTGAAGGCTGAGACCTAACTAGAACACTCACGAAAATGCTCTACTCTCCAGGGTTTGGAGAACAATTATATTTATTACAAAACTCTATTATTTTATAAAACACACACACACACATTTTACATGTAGCCTATTAGGTCACCTGTGGGTACACAGGATTGCAAGCCAATAATTTTCATAAAAGAAATCATGGTGTTGTCATTGAATTGCCTTGAGCTCCTTTTGCTAGAATTGTGGAAATATCGTTCATTATTCCTACCAGTGGAACACTTTCACCACCAACACAGATATCTTCCATTAAACAAACATGCATGAAAACAGACAGAAACCTAACCTTTTTCCTGTGGTTATACAGCTTGTGAGTCTCTCATTGTGAGATGCTTTGGAGGAGAAAGGGAAGGTTTTGGTTTTGGAGAAGCCAAAAGACAAATGCAGTTTCCTACCCCGAGCACTAACATGACAACCATTTTAGGATCCTACTATTACTGAAGCCTCATTGTAAAGCAAATACAGAGAGTTGAAAAATGGAGGTACAACAATGATTATCTTGCTTTTATCTTTTTTTTTCACATGAGAAACTTGAACCCAGAGAGTTAAATGACTTCTTGGGATCCCTTTGCCAGCTCTAACCTCATTTAGATAACTGTGGTCTTATAGTTTCTAAATCAGGAGAAATTTTCCATTATATGCCATACATGAGTGAGCGAATGGGTGAAAGTCAGAGATTTTTCTCCAAATCCACAGCTGCAGATCAAATTACACAAGTAAATGACTATACCGCAAACTTTGGAATCTTATTAGTGCATAAGTCTACCACACTTCAGTGCTGTGGAGATGGAGAAATAGAAGTTGCCATGGTGCAAGAGGAAAGCTCAGGCAGGCCAGTCATCACCGGGCTCAATCAAGACACTGACCATAGTAGAACTAGGAGAGCACGAAATGGCATATTGTGGAAAAACTCAGATGTCTGCTGGTATCAGGTACACGAGTGGGCAAGAGGCAAGTGCCTAGATGTGTGAATATACAGGTAAGTGAGGTTAAGCAGGTATGTACTGGGGGGTGCATGTGTGTAAAGGCATAAATATTGAACTGGGAGGCACCTGGTTTTCAAAAGTGGATGTGGCTATTTGGTCCCAGGAAAGTTTTGACTTTTGAGTCTAATGCTGCCTGATGACATTTTTATCAAAATAAAACATACACAATTATTTTCTATGATGGATGGATTGTTCAGTGTTAGTACAACACGGTAGAGTACTGCACAGTCATTCAAAGCATGAAGTTGCTCCTTTCATTAGATTTGAGTCACGGGTCACCAGCTGAGTAGCAATGGTGCTTGGAAGGAGAGACTTAGAAAGAAAACGGAGACAACAGTAAAGGGTGGGATTTTTATTTAAATCTATCCTTGATACATTGAAAGCTGAGTGCATTTATGATAAAGGACTCAAGGAAGAAGTTCTCTCTCCAGGTTCACCAGTGCGGCTACCAGGCTGTCATGTCTTCTGTTATTACAATGCAGGTGTCGTGACTGTCATGATTTATATCACACAAGAGAAATCTCACGGCTACACATGAACAGGCGGGAACTTTAAAATGAGAAGAAAATACGAGAATCCAGCACTTTCTTTATTGTAAAGTTGTTATTTTATCAACGTCCTGGAAATGCTTTATTTCATTTACAATCTTTTAGGTACACAATGCTAAAGGGAAGTGTGTTTACCCACATGTAAAGCAATACGGCTTCAGAATTTAGCTCTTAAACATATAGAACTTAAAATCTACATCCCAAGTGGCTGGCTGGAGATGTTGTGAAGATGCTTGTGAAGGGTGACATACTTATTTCCTATGGAAAAAAATAATAAAAGGAGTTGATTAGAATAATTATAATAACCAGAGGCTGTAATTAATTTATTCAGGAGATAGTTCAATATCATTTAATAAATTGTTTACCAATCTCTTTATCAATAAATTCCTCAACATTTTTACTTGAATTCATTTCATTTAAGAATTCTTTAAACTATACCAAGACATTATTTATAAATAATTATTAAAATTAAGATTCACTAATAAATGGCATTTTGATTTTATTTTTTATTGTGCCTTATCTCTCTCTCTTTCTTTCTTTCTTTCTTTCTTTCTTTCTTTCTTTCTTTCTTTCTTTCTTTCTTTCTTTCTTTCTTTCTTTCTTTCTTGTTTTTTTCTTTCTCAATGCTGGAGACTGAGTCGAGGACCCTGCATATGCTTGGCAAGCCCTGTACCCACTAAGCTGCTTCCTGGTACACAGCTGGGCTTTTAAACTAAATAAATAATGCCACATATAATGACATTTTACCTGAGTGCTAAACTTATAGCATCTTAATATGGTATTAATATGTAATGACTTAATTCTTCTCCATATTTCATTCATATTGAGGTTGCTGGTGCATTGTTTATCACAGTCACCCTGAGAATGCTTTGTGAGTGTAGAAGTGGATAGAAACTTCAAGAGAAAGTTAAATAGGATGGTACTCTTAAGTGACTTCAGTGTTCATCATATTAATTACACAAGATGCTTCTGCACACCGGAACAGCTCATGGCTGTGTAACCTACATTTATGAAAGTTTGGTACATTTCAGGATGAACTGAAAAGCGCTTACTTGTCAGTGATTTTGGTCTGAATCAGCCAGTTGATGAAGTCTCTGGTGGCAAGATTATCGAGAATCGTGTTCATCTCGTCAGAGAAGGAACCGTCAGCATGTCTGCGGCCGAGTTCTTCTACAATGGTGACTTCTTCTGGGAAGCTAAGAAGAGAGAGGTTGACGTTAGTGCTTGATTACCTAAAGAAAACCCTAGTGGATTGCTGATCGTTGGTGAAGTGTGAGGGTTGTATTTGAGGGCTTTGATTAAAAACCCCTCATATACAAGCCCACACAAAGCGGAGAGCTTTCAAAGATAGAAGGTTTTAGACCTTGGACCTGAAAGCAAGCTTATGTAGCTTTGTGCCCTTTTTCAACAATTCATGGTTGCCTTAGTTTCATTAGTTGGCAACACAGACACCATTGTTTAAACTAGTCATTTCTCCGATTCAACACAAATGCCTTGGGTCACATAGAACCACTAACTGTGAAAGCAGCCTTGCAAAATGTAGAAGTAAGGGATTAAAACTTCGCCTATGGTTGTATTTGGTTTTTGTACTCATTTGCCACTGTGAAGTTTTGGGTATCTGTTAGAGATTGATGGCTATCCATCAAGATGCACCATATCTCTTGGGTGCGGAGATATGATGGTTAGTGCTTACACGACAGCCTCCTTCCCATTTTAATCTTTCTCAGCAAGCATGCTTTAATTCTGCTGAAAAATTAGAGTCAAAGATAAACTTTCTCCTGCTTCCATTTCAAATGCAAATCAATGTGGTCACAAGAAAATGAGATGCTTCAAGAGTATGTATATTTAAGGTCAAGCATGTAGCTAAAGAACTTGCTCTTATTTTTCACCTTGAACATTGCATGACTATCTATATGATGGCCCTATAAAAGCTAAATACATGGTTCTATGCGGTCAATATCCCTACATGTTTTAGTATTTACTAACACATGAATATTGTTGAACAAATATGGAACTCCAAGTCAGACTATGACCATTTTATTAAATATTGAAATGTCTTAAGTTTTCAGTACAATTTTTTTTTAAATTTTCACAGGATAGTTTTTACCCCGAAATTCTACGTTAAGGAAAAGCATCAGGAAAGAAGCCCGAGACTTACTCTCGCCGTCCTCTGCCTTTCACCAGCCAAGCAATGAATTCCTTTGCTGCCTGGCCTTCCAAGTAAGAGCTCACATCGCTGGTAAAGGTCCCTTCAGCATGCCTCTCAAACTCATCGTGACGTTTGGCAATGTTGCCCCTGAAAGAAACGTGAAAGTTAAATTGAAGCTTTGTCGCCTCTGCAGTGTGGTTCTCCTTGAGAAGCAGTGGGAACTTCAGGCTCACAAATAAATGGCGAAATGGCTGAGGAGTTTGGAGGTGAGGATGGCTAGGATTATTCTGAAGTTACATCAATGATCTGGATAGAAAATTAGTGGGAAAAGGCTAAGGAGGGGCTAAAAAGTCCCTTCCTTTTCCAGGGTGTCATCTCCGCTTCCTCACGCCATTGGTTGTGAAAGCTTCTTTTAGGTTTTACTTTATCCTCAGCGCAGGTAGGCTGTCCACTAGGCAACTTAAAACCAGATTAGGAACTTGTTAGTAATGACCATCCAGTCAGAGTTAGTTAACGGATTCAAGGGAAAACAAGGGATGGTTTTGAGTTATTATGATAAGAACTATTTGATAATGAATTAAAGAAAATACATGAACCAGTAGGAAAGGAGTGGAGGCGTGCTTTTGTCCCCTGTCAGTGCATGCAGAGGACCCGGGGGAGCCAGAAGGAGCTGCTTGCTAGCCGTGCCCTTGGAAGGTTCATCTTAGACGAACAGACAGCCGAGGTTATAGGTGGCCTTGTGTTATTTTTCTCGTGTTGTATCAGTCCCATTATGAGATCACATTAAAATGTGTTTCTTGAATTCCCACTATGAGGATGAGAACAATTGTTTTCAACTCTATAAATCTGTGTTTTCTCATAGTTCAGATACCTTGGCAGGTGTCTGATCATTGGCAGGGACACGGTGGCCCCCAGACCTGCTCTGACCACTATGGCCATCTTCGTTGCTGCTGGACTCTCTGCTTTAAGGTTATCTATGCACTGTCTCATTCCCTCTTGTCATTCCGTCTTCCTCCCCTTTCATCCCACCCAGATACATCCATGTCCTTTTCCTAGTTTTTAGATTTCTTCAGCTACTTGGTATGTATAGCTCCCTTTCCCAAGTGGGCTATCCTCCAAAGAAATTGTGAAATTCCACCATCTCTGTGAAACTCTTGTGGATAATTTTCTCCAGTAGCCTAGGAGTAGCAAAGCCCCCAACACTCCTCAAACAAAATCCAACATTAAAATGTATGCCTTATGATGGGTTTGTGTTCCTGTTTGCTGCCTTCTCTCTTTATGCTCTGTGACTAGCTAGGCTGTAATTTTAAATGCGTGTCTTGGATTTTATTTTACAAGAGAAATAATGCATCTATTTTCATACTTTACCAATGATCAACTCAGCTATGGGATAATCTTAATGTGATTATAGTCACTGACTTGAACCCCACAAAGGCACACTGAATTTGCTCTAACTTTAAGTAGGAATTAAATTTCCAACCTAGCAGGTCCCCAAAAAGTTACTTTCCAATTTGAAGGTAAAATAGATGAGAAGAAATATTACTAAGACTAGTGTTTGTTTAAAATAATAAAAATGTTATATTGGTGTGTAGATAAGGTAATTGAAGAAGCGAATCATGAGAGTTGTAAAAAAGTTGTAACCCGTAACCTTGAAATCATCCAAATTGAATAAGCCTATTTGATGAGCATGATAACCTAAGAGTTAGGAGAACTTGATATGCATTTGTCTACAATATGGGGAACAGGTTTAGACTCTTACCTGTTCCTCTTGGTGTTCATCAGCCACTGCACAAAATCTTGGGCACGGCGGGAGTCCAGGTATTTGCTGTAGTCACTGGTGAACGTGCCCTGTGAATGGCGCTTGTCTTCATTTATCTGGTCAGGGTCCTCCAGTGGGTCTGTCTGGGAAGCTGGGAATGATCTGCAGGCAACCGTGGTTAAGCAACATAAATAATAGCCCAGGGGCAAGGACCCTAAGGGTAAATACTCCCTGAGTATATACTCTATAAGCAGGCTTATTGAGAGGATCCCTCACTGCCAACTAGAAGGCCCCTTGCAGTAGTGAGGTTGGTGGTTCCTGTAGACACCTTAGATTCTAAGGGACCTGAGAGGGTCCCTAGAGAGACTTCAGCTGCCTATGGGGACAGCTTTAGTGTATTGGAAGATACTTGTTTTGAATTCTAGCAACAGGTTTCTCAAACATTTTCTGAAACAGGATGAAACAAATCTTTTCAACTAATTAATCTACTCATGATTATGCTAATATGACAGAGGAGAGCAGTGACTTGAATATTTTAAAAGTTTAAGAATCTGAAATCATTTGTTTGGGCAGCAGATCTATGCCCCCAATTTTGTCTTGCACATACTAATGTTAAAAAAAAATAGCCCAATTACTTAGTTATACGGTAGCTAAAGATTGGAGAAAGGGACAAAAAAACACCATCTGCTAGTTTGAAAATTCCTGGTGGATATTCCTATGTAACTGGTTGGCATGGTAAATATACAGGAATATCAGTGTAATAACCACAAATGATATACTATTTTTACTCGTTGAATTAAAATTACTAAATATTAGAGAGGATAAAATATTTCTCTTCTGGTTATGGGAAATGGCATGAACTTCCAGAACTCTTCTGGAAGGCAAATCAGAAAGATCTTTTATAACTCTGGTTTAAACTCACTCAAACCCTTTGACACAATAATCCCATTGCCAGAGATATATTGTTATCATCCCAGAAATTATTAAGAAATGTGGGGCAAAGTGCATGTGGAAACTCCTGACTTGTAATTTCCTTCATGGGCAAATTTTAAGACTTCTTAAATGACCAATAGAAGATGAACAGCTAGATAAATATCATATATTTATGAAGTGAAAAGTATTCAGCTCTTATATATAATATATATAATGAATATTATAATAAAAGAGAAAGTTAGCAATATAATTCCAAGAGGAAACCATGACTTACGGCCATATAAACTGAGGGATATTTGTATAGTTTGTAACAGGTAGAGGGGAGGGGCTTGGGGAAAGGGTGGGGAGAAACTGATATAATGCTATTTTAATTAGAGACTTATTTTAAAAGTTTCTAAAATCTAGGAAAGCAACACAACACTTTTATATATTCCAAATTTTTTTCCTTTGGATAGTAGAAATTTGAATACTTAAAAAGTTTGCATAATTTTAACATTTTGCATTTTAGACATGTATGCTTTTTACATGTATGCTTTTTACATGTATGCTTTTTACATGTATGCTTTTTAGCAAAGACTGATATTAGTTTCAAAGACATAAAAGAGGAGCTGGAGCTGAAATATTTAAAACAATGTAGTTTGTCGCGTGTGAGTAATGAGTGCTTGCATGACCTCCTGAAGACTCCAGAGGACCATAGTTTCCCCATTTTCACGATGAATATACACTCGCCGCTGTATCTGAGAAGAGCCCGCCTTTATTACCACTGTGCCTTCAACATTTCAAAACTGTGCAGGGAGGCCGTACCTCTAAACCACTGAGACCCACCTCACCAACCTCAGTTCTCCAAACTTTGTTCTCACCATATTGACAGACTAGGTTGAGTCTACAGGTGAGTACCTGGGTTTCTCCTCCGTGTCCTGAAGGGAACGCTGCCAGCTGCCTTGCACCAGCATTATAAAAAATCCAGCCACAAGGTAAATGGTCTTCATTTTTTTTTCTGCCTGTTGGAGCACAGAGTAGGGGGTAGGGGAATGACAGGGAGCAGGTTCAGATGAGTTCAGTTTTGACTAAGTAAATATTATCCACAGAAAAAGGTTATCCTGCCAATTTTATTCTGCGTATAGTTTCAATTCCACCTTAATTTCAAGTAGAATATATCTCTCCATGAATTTTGATAAGCAAAAAAAATCACACAAAGGATATGTTCTACTATTAGGCTTTTTCATTAATGTAGGACAGCTCTGTTAATGTTTAGAAGGCTCGTTTCCAGACTTGAAATAAAAAAGTGTCCACAATAAACATTTAAAATACCCTCTGAGGATGATACACTGCATATGGTTAGCCTGAGTGGCACCTTTTCCGTAACACCACCCCCTTCACTATCAGTCTGCCTTTCAATTAATCGTCCTTCACTTCCAAGCATTTACATTATACTGCATTTCAACCATCTTAAAGCTGCCTCGGGCTACAACTTGGCATACCAGCTGTCGGTTCAGATGTATTATTCATTTATATTTTAAATAGTGTAACTTGGTCTAGACTTTGTAATTATAAAGCGGCCAACAGATTTGAGGTATTTTAGGGTGCTTTGACCTGTTCTAAATTAAAGGAAAAAATCATTTTAAAGACAAGCAATTTGCAATAAGAACTAATGCTCCTGGCAACTTGAACAATCACAACTAAGAAATTAAAGATTTGTATCCTAGAGAAAATTAATGCTTGATTTTGAAGTCCCAGAAGTCCCTGGGTTGTCTGATAATTAGACTCAGTCTGGGAAATGACATTTCCCACTAAAGACACTATAGGTCTATCTGTAGAATACACCTAGTTTCTTGTCTGTTTGTCAAAAACAGATACCCTATGAAGCCAAAAGATACCAAGTGTGTGATGATGAGGATGGAGACACACATGAAGGCGGACCAGGATGCCTCTATGGAGTAAGCTCTTTGGTTTTCTGAATTGAAACCTTGAGTCCACTATGTGTCAAGGCTGTTCTCTGCCACTTTCAAACTCCAGCGTTTTATTTTTGAGAAGTGGGAATTTCAGCCCAAGTTTCATTATGCTTCTCCATAAATAAATTAAATGAGTATTTTTAGCAAATGACATTTGGTTTGGAATAAGGATTTTTACAAATATTATCATTTTAGAACATCAATCTTTTCTTTAACATCTCAGCCATATTTACTATCTGTCTTTGGCAGTAAAACAGAGAATGTCATACCTGCAGTGGTAATGTTCTGTATTTAAAAAGCCCTCATAGAGGAACTGGCCAATCAGACAAAGCAACGTAACAGAAACTAGGCATTCATGCTTCTTGATCATCAGCATCAGATATCTTTGGCACATTTCATTGCTTTACCTTAACCAGTTGGCAAATTTTTACAAGCTTGTTTTATTTTCAGGTAATGTTTTTGATAATACCTATGACTGGTCACATCTTTTTATAATATTGAAGAGTTAAAGCAAGCACTTCCCTTTAGGATTATAACAGCATTGGAAAGCCTCTTGTAAAGACTGAACAATGCCAACTGAGTCCTAGAGAAATCCTTCAGCCCAAAGTCCCTAAAGGTTATCCGATAACCCTGGTCATGTTTATCAGGGGCAGAGTTAGAGCAGGTAACACTGTGAGAACGTATGTCTTCTGATGCAACCCAAAGAATTCTCTTGGTATAGCTCACTTTTTGAAAGTCAACAAAATTGTGAGGAGACATAATATAATTAACTAGTCAGTTTAATACTATTGTTGAGGATTAAATATACTATTTTAACATCAAAATTTTATTCAGTAAGGAATCTGTATTTACCTCCCTCCTCTTTTTGCGAGTGTAAATAGAGAATATGGTATTTTTGAAACAACAAAGAAAACTACCACAATTTTCCAATCAGAATCAAAAGGGGACCACAGCTTCAGTACTACCCCCTATAAAAAGTCTTAGAAAAGATAATCTATTTGTAGGAGAGAAAAGATCATATTACTTTCCTAGAATATAGTGGTGCTGTAGGACGCATAAATACTTTCTCCTTCCTTGTCTCCTTTCAAAAGGAGTCCCCAGAGTGTATTCAAACACCCTCTGCTTGATGGCTGACTGTTGCTGGCATTTGTGAACTGGAGCTTTTTGTTTATGAAGGCAAATAGGGAATATCTGATTTGTTTTCCTAAAGAGATGTACAAGATTCCATTCCAGATGTAGCTACTTTGAATTTTATTTACAAATATTGGTCCTCAATATGCTGCTGGTTTATAACTCCTACGAAGAAATCCCCTGTCATCAAGGATGCTTGTTCTCTGCACCAAGGATCCCAGCATTTATTTACAGGGGTTGATGCATAGGTCTTGACATTTTGAAACGTTTATTAGAAAGTTAGATATTTGAAAGATATCGAATATCTTCTTTTGGAAAACAAGAGCTTTTAATTGATAAAGAAATTGTTGTTTTGGTCTCATAATGCATACTTTCCTTGTGAAATTAAAAAGCCCCTTCTGTTCAAAGTAGTGCATGCATCTATCAAATCCAAGGAAAAAATATTTATTTTTCAGAGTGTTTACTTATTTGAATATGCTGTTCTCATTGTAACAAGTGCATTGGTCTGAATCTTTGTTTTTCTTTCTATTTTATGACTACATTATTTCTCTAAGTAATTTGCAAATTCATTATGTCAAAGTAGGTATAAGTCTAGTCAATAACATTTTTATCTAAATTGTGTCCTTCATATTCCTATCAATAAGGTAAAAGATGAAAAATCAGTATTTTCATTCATAATACCTAAAAATACTTAGCTGCCCAACTTCCTCCAAACAGGCTTCACTTCACAGCCGCGCAGCATTACCTTACCTTGTGTGACTGAGCAGAGAGCAGGTGCGGATGAAGGGAACCCACTTGGGAACTTCAGAGGTGTTCTGTGCCCAAGCTCTGCGCTTCTGCACCAGGGTGCCGTGCTTTTATATATTCTCCGGGCTGTTTAGCCTTGCAGATATTGTGCTGACAATATAAATTTCTCATCTGTAAGTAATGGGGTTTTGTTCAAATGATTTCACTCGCCCACTCGCTTTGCTCATCTGCCTTCTCCGCTGATACTGAGTTGAGACCTCAGAGACCCGGAAACTTTTTATTTACCCTTGTGCCCTTCTTTTTGGGAATGGAAAGGGCAGTTTGGAAATCTACCCTCCAATCACCGTTGGGCATGAAAAAACACGTTCTCTGAAGTGAATTTTGACGTCAAATAAGCCGAGTCTCGTTTGAGGGTCTTGTAGTCCTTTGATTTGCTATTTGGCCATCACGAGTTCCTGAATAACTGACTGACCATTCATCTAGGCAAGCAAATAACTCACTAGCACACGTGTATCAATAAACCTTTCGTCCACATTATACGGAATAAATTTGTATTCTTTTTGTGGGGATTTTTAAAATGTCAATTAAAATGTCATGAGCACCATATTAATGAGACACAGGAGAGTGCAAAATGAGAATATCCAAGGTGCATGAGGCTAAAAGTTTTAAATCTAGTTTTATTGAGAAGGGGTGGGGCAATAGAGTACAAAAGAAAGATATGTGTGGGAAACTTTTGAGCTGGGACGCAGGCTGTTACAGTTTCCAACTTCCGATATGTATATAGGGCCTTACTAATTATAGTACACAGCAGATACAATTCTGGTCATTTCAACAGAAGGAAATAGAAAGTGGAAAATAACCAGGATGTCCTAACAGACAGCATGAAACTCCTGCGATTGTAAATAGATTTTTCCTTCTGCTGTCATCAATAAGCTGTGTGACCTTGGCCAAGCCACACACTCTCTTTGTGACTCTATTGCTGATTTGTAAGACAAAAAAAGTGGTTAAGCATTTCTCTAAAGTGAAACTCATACTCTACATGACAATATCGTCGTAGCATTTGCCAACTAGATCTCAGTATCCAAATGTGTCAGCTCCATGCTTGATGACTTACATGGAAACAGACCATTGACGCAACTGGTACTCTGAATGAACTTAATTCTTCAATGAGTACATTAAATTAACTGGAGGATGTCGGTATACATTCAGAAATAGGTATCAGGTTCCATGTCAGTTGGGAGACCTTACTGAGGGGTTTTGTGCTAGTCACTATTGATGATGCATAGCCCTGGTACCTAGAGTGAGGTCCAAATATCAACATATTTGCGATCCTATTAAAAATGGAAAAATGTCATGGCCCAGATCTGATTTACAGAATCAGAATCTGCATTTTATCAAGGTCCCTAAGGAAACCTACTGGCAGGTGAAGCTGAAAAGCACAGCTGAATAAATTGTCCATCTCACTCTCCCATTGGGGCTGCTGGCTGATCCCAGGACAGCTCTTGGCAGAACCAGCAGATGGGGTGAAAGAGCAGAGAATGGCGTCCAGATCAAGGCCCAGCAGAAGTAACCCAAACGCAATGATGAGCTTGAGCACGTGGAACGACTTAACACAGATGAAATTGCTCTTTATGGCTACATCCTTCACGTGTACGGCAGCCACACCTGTATTAAATGTTTATCACTCCTTTTATTCTGTTGTCCATTTCCCTCCTCATTTCCTCTTCTCCCAATTTCTCTCTCTTCTTCCATTGCAGATACATCAGTTTGTGAAGCACTCATAACAGGGAGTTCTGCAGAGGATGTCTGAGATGTCTAAAAGCCATCATTATAGCGCCAGAATCTTGCTAAAACCTCTTGATAGCTCACCACACACTGCTGCTCTTCTTCCCACCTTATTTGCCTTCTGTTATGTTAGAAGTAACCATCCCAGTTTTTTTTTTTCAGGAAAATTTCTCTATCTCTACCTCCAACCTACTAATTCTGACTCATGGAGGTAAGGACACCATGAAGATAAGTCTTATAATCCAGGGTCATTCCGTATAGTACACTTCTCTTCCCCGATGTGCTAGGAGGATCAAATCAGCTTCTTAAAAGGCATTTTGTTATGAGACAATGTGGGTGCTAAGACAATTATTGAACTCAATTTGAGTGTGCAGATCCGATGGTAGCTTTAACATCAGTCTCTACTTTGCCTTCAATTCCCATCAATGCAATTGTTGAAATATTTAGATGTTGGGAAAGAAAAGAAGTAGATATGTATGCCTAAGATTAACATTAAAAAGTTTGTCTTGAAGCAGAGTAGCTCTGTGTTTGGAAGGGTGTTGCCTAGAATTGTTCTATTGGTGGTAGCATGGAGACCTTTGGTTGCCAGTAGCATTCTGTATTGATAGATATGATTTGCCTTCCTGAAAGATTGGCTTTAGTTATCTGTAATAAAAAAACTGATTATTTTATGAAATGTAATGAAAGTCTTTTACATCAATGTTTAAGGTAAAACAGGGTACATAATTAGTGAAATTTTAGCGTTTTTTTCTGAGGCTTAGGATAAGGACAACTTCCATGTTTTTTCAATCTATGCAGGTACACATACCCACATGTTTAGAAGGCCCAATGCTTGTCTTAATTCCTCTGTATTACTGTCTTGAGAGTCTTATTAACAAGGCTCAACACTTTGACTTTGTGCAAATTATAGCTTGTCCTGCTGACAACTTCATTTTGGCCAGAAGTCATGTGGGGTGTGAGGTTTCTGTGCACTGATTTTTGACAGCTCTTGAGGATATTGAGATTTAAATATTTGGGAATGCCTTAATGCCATATTGCCTTCTGGCAGCAAGTCTACAGGAGGGAGGGATATATTGTATTGTTTGTAGAATACAATGTGTTATGTCCTCCTTTGGGGTATGAGTTTTAATGCTTAAAAAGTTATCAATACCTAGAAACCCTGAGCCAGCAAGATTAAAGTACCATTTTGAAGTTTAATTGCATAACTGATGCCACATATACTTGTAATGATGTGTGGAAGGCTCTGCTGTTGTATTTTGCATAATCACAACATGTTAGCAATTATCTGAGGAGCTATCCATAGAGCATCGTCTACAAACAGTGCAGGTGGTCTCTATTTATCAATGCAAAAGACTCCAAGAGAGATTGTTAATTGAAAAAGACATAAGCATTGAATAACCACATATCAGACTACTTTTTTATGTTACAAGGAGAACAAATACAAGTTTATTTACTCATAATTGCATTAAAGCTGAAGGAACCCATGAGCTACTGCTCAAAGTTTACCTGTCTGTAGGATACAGTGTGGGGCTGTACAGTAGTCAGTTGTAGGGCATGAAGAAATCATCTCATTACATGACAGTTATTATTCTTTTACTATTTGGTTCAAACTGTTACACAAAACAACAACAAAATTCAGCCTACAAGGAGTAATAGTACAACCACATTAGGAAGAAATGTTGAAAGAAGTTTTATTTATCTTAGTTATTAATTAAAATAATTGAAATATCCATTACAAGAGAAATAATTGATAAATTGTGACATAAATTCATATAGTTGAATACTATTCAAAAACAAGGCATCAACAATGGTTACACATAACAATGTAGATGAATTACACAGACAATGTGCCTAGGAAAAGAGGCTGGACACACAAACGTCAGTGCCATCCTGTGTGGATCCAGACATGCAAGTTCAAACACAGGCGAAAAACAGTTTTTGCTTTATTTATTTATTTTGTTTTTTAGAGACAGGGTTTCTATGTAGCTATGGCACCTGTCCTGGAACTTGCTCTGTAAACCAGGCTGGCCTTGAACTCACCGAGATCTGCCTGTCTCTGCCTCCTGAGTCCTGGGATTAAAGGTGTGTGCCACAACCACCTGGCTCAAAACCAAAGTTTTATTAAGGGCCCGAACTGTGGCTATTTCTTGGAAGAGATCAAGAGAAGTTATCTTGAATAGAGCTTTCTGATAAGAAAAATTCTTTATTGCAATAATTGTCAAAAGATCCAAGCCAAAGTTAGTGATTTCAAGTTTTGTAAATTTTACACACACACACACACACACGTATGCACACACGCACGTACACACACACAGGTGTGTAAGGGTTAGGTGGAAGCATAGATAACATCTCAGGCAACACTGGTAATGTTCAGATGAGTGATGAACATATGGAATGTATTATGTGGATCTACTTACATAGCATATGCATGACATTTTCCATACATTTTCCATTTAAGCAGTTAAAATAAAACTATGATAGCTGCTTGTTAGGAGTGAGACATAAGCACCAATACACCAATTGTTTTGGAAATTGAGAGCTTGCCCTCTCAGTTACTGAGCAGAAATGAGATAAAATGCATGGCGTCCAGAGGCACCTGGTGGCAAAGAATCACATATGGGTAAGAATTCTCTTTTCCATAGGAAGGGTTTTGTCAAGACAAGATTAAATGATTAAAAAAAGTATGTGTGATATTTGAGAGAAATATGTCAATTGACTTTCTTTTAGAATTGAAGATTAAAGAAAAGGTTGAAGGTTATATAAAAACAATGAAAAAATTTAAAATCAGTTTGTAGAATATAATGGTCAGATGCCCTTCATATCTTCATGAGTAACTTAGTGGAGTAAGGGATGAAGAAACAGCAAGAAAAGAGTTTCCAGGGGGTTTCCAAGTGAGCCAGAGGATGTGAGAATACCCTTGCTGAGAGATATTTAAGAATCAGTTCATGATCGTCCATCTGGAAAGATTTGGAGGATGCCCCTGGAGGATGGGAGGCTCCCTAATAAGATGGATGGACAGTTTCTTGCTCCAAGGCTCTGAGACCCTGCAGACAACTTACGATCTGTGCAGGGGACCGTGTGGCATCATGGCTTAGCAGTCGTTGATTGTATCTTTTGTAAGATACCCTGTATAATGAGATGTTTAAAATTGTTCTAAGTTTCAGTTGTTATTTTTATTCCTAAAGGGAACAAGAAAGAGAAAGAAAACAAAAAATCACATTTGTACAAAAGAACCTTATTTCATAATGTATAAGCAGAATATATATGTTTATGTGTATAAATACATATATCTCATTGAATACATGTGCTATGCTGCTACTATTTTTTGCATATTGTAGCTATAAAAAAGCAAACCATATGTCATTACATTTATCCAACCTCTTGCTCATCTGGAAAGATTTTTTTTCTCTTCAAGCTTCTCAGAGTCTCTAACGTTAACCAATTAAAACATTATCATTTTCAAAGTCTTCTCGGAAAGGAAGTAACTTCAGCCATTAGAGAATGTAACATTTGAGATCTGAATACTAAAAGCATGCATGCGAACATGTAAAATGGAGTCATCAACACTGTTGTCTATTCATTGCGCTTTGTAATCAGCTTTGCCCCCGCCTGGGACTTGCTCAGCTTCGCCAAGTCACATGTAATCAGATGGATTGTGAAGATGGGCCTAGCTTTCTGGTGCTGCTGAGCGATAAAATGATGGAGGACATTGTATAAAGCCATAGCTCCTTGCCCGATTTTAAATAGAGCTTTGTTTATTTGAGATCAGTTTATCAGTTAGTTGTTTTGTTTTTTTCAAACCTGGAAAACGATTTTGTATGTATTCTTTCATAAAGAACTACTGAAGTCATTTGTTCTGTGGTCAACGTCACATCTAGGGCTGAAGTCCTAACCATCCTTGGCTGATAGGTCCCTTGGAAGGACCCTTCTTTGCTGCTGTGTCGCAGGAAACATAGAGGCTGATCTCTCACTCCTATCTCAGGAAGAATCCCTTTCCATTTTAATCAAAATCCTTTCCTGTTGATAGACCACAATGGGATATGAACTGTCGGCGTCTCCTAAAGTTGAAGAGAAACTCTTCTGCTTTCTCATCTGTCTGCTCTGCACTCATCAGCATCCTTTCCCATAAGCCCAGCCAATATGAAACCAACAACTACGACTCCTACATGTCTTTCTGGACCCCTTTGTCATAGCTTCCAGGCATAAAGCATAACTAAAAGATGTTGCACTGAATAATCTGCATTTATGCTTTCACTTAGAAATCTGATCTAACATTTTATTGTCCTCAATAACTATATCCTATAGAACAGTTGCCATTGATTAAAATTATTAAATTAAAAATGATAAATTTGAAAGTACGTTTGAATGAACATTTTGTTGCAAAATATAATATTAATTCTTGTGGTCAGCACACAACACCAAGACAACATGTTTGCTGAATTTATTTTTGTTTTTCACCTGAATTAAAATAACACTCAAATGTAGGCCAGGTCTTTTAAATGGTAATAATTTTGAGTGGAATGTGAAATGCTTCCACTGACTAAGGTCAGGCTTTTTCTTTTGGTTGATGAATGAGAAGCAAATCCCTATGAATAGAAATAGCTGCCATTTATTCTGTGTAGCCCTTCAGCTGCTTTACAATCTATTCTAGGTCTAAATCCACTCACAGATAGCCAAGTGCAAGATCTTCAAGTGTTAAACAGTGGCTACAGGGAAGTGCGATTTGGTGTTTCTGAGAACACTCAGAGAATTCTCTGGCCATTCTGCCCTTGGAACATGGTTACCATTCAAAGAAGCAGGCCCGCGCTCTTTGGCAACCGCTTTCTTGTCCTCTCTTGGGGCCTTTGACAGCTGCCAGTCTATACTGCCTTTAGATTTTAGATTTCTCTTCTAAATTTCACACTACTAGAACTGCTCTCAAGTAGCCGATAATATCTAACATCTTTCACCTTAAGGTTCATCCATATTGCAGCAGGAAACAGCAATTCATTATTTTATGGCTGAATAATAGACCAGTGTATGTGCAATATGGTGTCTCATGTCCTCATTTCTCGTTTGATGAGCAGTTGGATTGTTTCCACTTTTTAACTATTATGAATGATGCCATTTTGAATATTTGTGGACAAGATCTGGTGTGGATATATCTTTAATTATTCTGTGCAAATAACTAGGGGCAGAAATTTTAGGTAATGTGTTTACTCAATGCTCACCTTTGTGAGAAAATTCCAAACCCTTTCCCAAGCGACAGAGGAGGTTTTGTTTTTAGTTACCTGAATCACAATGTTTGATACATTATTTGATTGATTTTTCTGTCTTCAATAGCTGAAGATTTCAAGGAAGGCGTTAGAAGCACCTAGGATTGAAGTTCCAGTTTCTATGGTCTAGACTGAAGACAGCGATGGTTAGGGGCAGGACGAGGTTGGGTGTGCAAAAGTCTCTTTGGAAGAGTAAGCGGGGAGCTTGAAAACTATATTGCAGAGGTCTGAAAAGTGAGTTTCTATTACCTGCCAGGCTCAATTACTCTGACTATGAGAGAGTATGAAACGTGGTTGTGAGATGAAAGGAAATTGGGGTGAATCTTAGTTTCTTCTTAGCTTTATATCTGTGGTTCCCAACCAGTGGGTCATGACTCTTTTGGGGGTCACATATCAGATACCCTGCATATCAGATATTCATCTTATGATTCATAACAGTAGCAGAATTATAGTTATGAAGTAGGTATGAAATAACTTTATGGTGAGCATCTCCACAACAGGAAGAACTGTATTAAAGGTTCTTAGCTTAGCCTTAGGAAGGTTGAGAACCACTGCTCCAAGAGGTATGGTCAAAGTAAGTAGAACATAAACCTTATCTTCACTTATTGTAAAGGAAAGTGGTTTTTGTTTGCTTGTTTGTTTCTTGTTTGTATACTGGCAAGAAGAATGGATCAAAATAGGTATCTCCAAAGCATTAAAGAGCCAACTACCCAAGAACTATCCAGAATACATAGCTTATTAAAATTACCTAGGTGTGATTTGCGTAACAATTCTACCCTTCGGAGTGAGTAGAGCAGTGGATTTACCATTTTTAACCAACACCTCTGCCATCTGTCAATTCACATCCTTCCAAAATAAAAACTCACATCCTGCAAGCAGGGTTTCATCCCCTTTCCCTCCAAACTCTTTGACAACCATCAATCTAAAATGCCTTTTGGGATTTACCTGTTCTGAAAGTTCTGCATATGTGAAATATACAAATAGCCTTTTGTTTAGCTTCTTTCATTTGGTATGCACTCCTTCATATTGTGGTTTGCAAAGCTACTTCTATGTTTAAGTAGTATTCTATTGTGTATATGAGTCCTTATGTGTGTGTGTATGTATATCAGTCTGCTCAGCCCTTTCACCCACTGATTTGGTAAACGTTTGGGCTGCTTACATCTATTGGCTGTTATGGAGAATACTGCAGTGCCCATAACCAGTGGTACTTAACTGGGGTTTTAATTTGTATTCTTCTAACCACTAAGCTTGTTGAGGACTTTTGTATACTTTCTTTAGATAAAGGTTCATCGAAAATTTTTTTCCTCCATTTTAAAACTGAATTCATCATTTTGTTATTGAATTATAAGAATTTTTATATGTGTGCATATGTACACATGTAAATATAAATATATGACTATGTCTGTAAAGTGTATATAAACACATAAACATGTATATAGTAAGTATTTAGATCTTTTCCAAAAATGGATAACGTTTTAAAGAATACATTATCTATTTTTAAAAGTTATACTTGTTAGCCATATAGTCATAGTTTCTATAACTTTGAATATTTCCTGAGAAATATGACACAAGACTGATATGAATATTTTTCTATTTACAATATTCATTATACATTGTAAAATTTGATAAATTCATAATTATTTTTAAACATAAAACATGAATTAATAAATAAACTCATTGTGGATCTATTAAGAGAACTTCCTACTGTATTGTTTCTAGGACTTGACTTTTTCACTTAAGAAGATTAGGTAAATAATATTTTATGGCTCTTGTTAGTCTAAGTTGCAAAAGCAAATAATAAACATTGAAGGTGCTTTGACAATTTGCAGGTATGCATGACTTTTGTTAAAACAAAATTTGATTGCTATTAACTAAAAAGGCAGTCAGACCTGAAAGGCATTTTCCAGCGACTCTTGTGAAGTTTTATTTTTGCCTTTCTAAAAATGTAATCTGAAGAAACGAAACTTCAGATTTGCACACTCAGCTTCTTTCCGATCGGAGTCTATTCTTTGACAGTTGGAGTGCAGTTGTCATGGTGGAGCACTTTTGGAGGCCATTCTTAAGTGATATCATGAACGTGTTCCCCCAACCCTTCCCCCACCTCTATTTCCCTGGCGATGGTGTGGGAGTTAGCAGCAGAGCAGGCAGGGGAGTGTGCAGTGCAGGGGTGATATTCACTAGAAGACGCCAGTGGAGGAGAGATGGCAAGAAGATTGGAAACCCGGCATCGTTTTGAGTTGAGGCATGTGTGAGGCTTACAGATGAGGTAGCTTGTGTGTTGACACACACAGTTTTGCTCTGGCCAGAAACAAGTTCTGCCATAGCCACCACGTGAAAGAGAAGTGTAAAGCTTCATTTTAAGATCAACCTATCCATCTTTATTGAACAACTACTTAATGGATAGACCATTGACTGTACTTAAATTCTAACAATTGATAATAAAGAGCTGTACGTATATAGACACTAGATTCTTAGAATTTTATATTTTGTGGAGGATGTCATGCATAATCACTGCATCTGTATTGCTCCTGCCCTACTTCTTCTCAAATTACTCCCATGTATTGAATGTTTGACTAATGACAGTAAAATGTAATCTGAAAAGGCTTTGTACTTCATTGTTCTTTTTCTAGAGTGTCTAAAAAGAGGTACTGACACTATCACATGATAACTTGGGAGTAGTAGAGAGTTCACGGTACCCGAGTAGATGAGTCTGGTACATATACTTTACTTTGTAATCACAAACACATATATCTTCATTTCAAAATTACAGTTTCTTGTCTTAAACAGATTGATGGACATGGAGCTTCAGTTATAGTTTACACTCCAAAGAAATAAAGCACACTATACTTAAAGTCGAAGCAGATACCTGTGGGCCATTTAAAGCCCACTCTTCTGGTTTCTCTTTTTGGAACTAGAAGGTCTGGAAAAATCAGTCACTTGTTTTTGTAAGCAGCTGTGGGAGACAGTAGCCTCATGCCATTAGATGCTCCTCTCAGCTCATCAACTCCCCACAATCAATTTGAGGAGACCTCATCATAACTGACCATCCTTGGTCACTGGGTGTATTTACTCCTTCTAATTGTCTACATGGCCTCAAAGGTTACTTTAACAGGGAACTCTAGGTCAAGTTGTCTTATAGTTTATCCAATAGATTTTCAAATAGCATTTGAATTCACCAAGGAGGGTGGTAGATGGTGATGGTGAGCATAACCCATTAAAAATAGTTTTCTCCCAATGCTGCCTAGGTCAGATGAGCTATTTCCGCATCAGTGTTCCTAGGGGATCTATGATTGCTGTCCAGTGGAGCATTTTCTATCTGATCCCTAAAAATGGAACATTAAAGAGACTCATTAATGTTCCATACTGATTTGAAAGCCATGGCTCTACCCCATGGCACAGAGAGGGAAAGAATAACTGAGCCTTAAGAAAAGAGAAGAACTAGCTAAAACAGGAGAACTAGAACACAGCTATTTGGACTCTGACAATTCAGAGGAACACAAGTTCTCAGAAAGTTCAGTTAATTCATGTTGAATCATCAATGACAAAAATATGACCCACAACATACGATTTCTGGAAGGCTCATTCATCGAGTTGCTTCGCATGACTTCACATTGTCATCTGAACTTAAAAGTCAGAACCAACGAAATTTTCCAGAATTGAACTTGAGATCTAGCAAAGGGCAGAGACAGGAAGCCATGGACAGAATTGTTTTATAGTGTAAAATAAACCTTTAGTACTTGAACTATACTTATCAGATGAAATACGTTTTTAAATTAGTATTTTTAAAGGGTAAAGATTTCTATACCCTGAAGAAAAATTTGAGAAGAGAAGTATTTATAAATAAAAGCTGCTGGGTCCCTCAATAGCACTTCAAATACTCATCTGACGTCTTGAGTCTGAACATTTTGTGCCAAATGTCCTCAGTATGTGGCGTCCCTTTGATGATTCATCAAGAAGCAGCAAATATCTAAATTGGGACAATGCAGTAGGCTGTTTCCATTTCCTAATCCAAATTATTTTTGTTTAAAAGGCTGATATCTTTTCTATCTCTGATTAAGATTCCCCTCCTCCTTAACCCCGTTCTGTTGTGGGCCACATGCTTCTCGGGAATTTCCTTTCTTACTCTTCTTAGGGGGCAGGGCAACAAGGTTCTGTTACATGCTGAATTCCAGGAAGACTAAACCATGTCTCCTTGGAACGTTTTACACAAACATTATAATTTCGTGGGGCCTCTTAGGCACAGAATGTGGGGACTGAGTCAGTAGATTTTGACTGAAGCTTTCCCTACTTTGTTTCAGGTCCAGTCTTAGCACTGAACGTAGAGCGATACGTAACAGATGAAGTTTCTGGTGTTTGCAGGGACAGAATAACACATTCACATAAGTAAGATTAATTCTGATACATCTAAGTGCTATCAAGAAAGCAAAATTTAGGAATGTGGCTGAACAGTTTTGACTGTGGTAAAGGCAACATAAAACCTGGTGGCTAGAGACATTCCTTCAATGGTGACACCTAAGCTGAGACCTAGATAGGACACAACCAACGGCCATGTAGATAAGAGATGTCCTGGGTTCTAAAACAGAAATAAGGTTGATGAACAAAACCCACCAAGGCCATCAAAGTGGGGCTCTAAGGTGTGCAGTAGCTCACACAAGAAGGGATGCATGGCCTTTACCTGCATAATTCTCTGGCAGTCTGTGTTCTGCAGAGGTGATTAGCCAACATCGGACCTCAAAGGTTACCACCTTTGCTGACATTAGGCTTTGCAGACAGGCTGTGGCTGAGATAAAAGAGGAAATTACTCATGAGGGTAAGTGCCAAGGTACTTGGGTTTCTTGGAGACTTACAGCCTTAATGTTGGTCATTTCTAAAAGGCCATTTTTCTAGGTGTATGTGGAGAATTCTATAGAAAACTGAATAGGGATTCTAACCTATATTAAATTTGTTGAGAAGAGAAAGAGATTATTGACTTTAGATTCAAGCTATCAGTTTCTCAGCCAGGTGGTGGTGGCTCATGTCTTTAATCCCAGCACTCGGGAGGCAGAGGCAAGTGGATCTCTGTGGGTTCGAGACCAGCCTGGTCTGCAAGAGCTAGTTCCAGGACAGGCTCCAAAGCAACAGAGAAACCCTGTTTTGAAAAACCAAAATAAATAAATAAAATAATAAAAATAGATTCAAGCTATCAGTTTTTTAAGAGTTACTTTTTTAAAACAATGAAAAGTGTTTGCTGTGTTAAATAACAATCACAAAATTTCCTATGAGTTAGACAGTATTATTTCTACAAATAGTATCTATTGTAAGTTTCTAATCAGCTCCATGGAATGGGAAGTGTGATTATGTCTACTTCACTTTTAAGGAAAAGGAAACACTGAGAATGTGTGGAAATTGAAGAATTTTATGTAGCTGTAACTGGGATACAAACCAGGTACTCTAACTTTGGCACCTATGCCCTTATTGTCTATAGTTGACTTCTTCCAAAGTGAGCCTTTATGAACTGGTTGTTTGTAAAAGGATGACATGTGGGTTATGCTGTATTTCATTTGAAGTAAAAGGAATGTCCTATAATGGAAAGCATTGGTTTAATCTTCTAAAGGAAACAGGATAGCAGCAATGCTTCCTGTAGATACAAAAAGCTGTGTATATACTGAAAATCACTATTTAGCCATCATATCTTTAAAAAATGTATTAGTTCTTGCATTTTAATAATTACTTCTCAGCATTGGAAAAGTAGCTTACTGTCAGCTTGATATAAAACATTTAAAACACTTTTAAAGGCTATTTGAAAGAATTGTTAAATAGCAACCTAAATCATGTGCGAGTGGGTGTGTCTAACCCACTTTTATTCTGTATGATGTGTTTCCTTAAGACATACATTTCCAAAGCTTACTTTCTATTGTAGGGAAAAGCATTCCTGTTCCCAGCAATTAATGACTGGCACAGCTGATTCTGTCTTTGCAGGTCAGTGAACAGTAATTATCAAAGAAGGAAGCTGGGTTGTCAGGCCATTGTGCTGTGCCCTCCACTTGACTCAGCCTTTCTCTCACTCACAGAACACAGGCTGTCCATAAGCACAAAGCAAAGGATGCCATGCTGTACCAACAAATATTTGTTAAAACATAGGGTGTCAAAGCAGTTTTTTTTGTTTTTTAAAAGAAAGTAGTCAGTAATGGAGTATTAATTAGAAGCCAATGAAATGGAATCCTATCAGTCTAGGTTGCCAAAGACATTACCTGTGTGTCAAAGAAGTGTCTGTGAGCAGCATGCTGGGATTGCATGCCAATGATCTGAGCAGGTGGTCATTAGAGGCTTTTGCTGCAAGCCAGATCATTTTCTCCCTGAATAGCTTGGTGAAGTCCAGGCACTAATTTCTCCCCGAATTAAAAATTATCCCACGCCAAATTGCCAAGGTACCTGTCCCCTATGCCAAGGATGTGTCGCAACAGGGTTTTCTCAGGCTGTGGAGGATTTGCCATACTTGCATTCTTTCAATTTGTCTTATTGGGTAAACTTAGAATATTGGCTTTATTGATTCAATTTGAAATCTCTGTTAGGAGCCTTATTTCTTCCTTACAAACAGCATAATTGAAAGCATTGTTTTGGTAGAATCTTCTAAAAAGACCACATAATCACCATTTAAATTAGCCCTAATTCATTTTACATTTGCTTATTTTACTTTCCCAGAACTAATTTTTTTTAAACAATTAGAACATCTGAATTTTAATTACATTACCATCAAGAAGCTCATTAAAGTCACTTAATTGGCAACATTTCCAAAAAAACCTTAGCTGGGTTTAATATATTTTAAAGAGTTACTGTCAAAGTATAATTTCACCATTACAAACAGCTTGGCAACAACATTTGCATAAAGATCTGTCAGCTTCTGAAAAAATGCTTAAATGTTGGGAAAATCAGATTCGTTAAGTCGCCTTTACTGAAACAGCCTACAAATGGAGAAATTGTGACATGCATTCATCTTAGTAACCCCTGAAGTGCACACATTGTGCCAACCCAGGGAAAGGCTCCTTGAAGGAAATAAATAATACACTTTGTACTCTGAGGTAGATTTAAAAAAAAAATAAGACGGCAGTAAAAGTTCCTTCATTTGTGTTGAGTTTAACCCAATTTCTCATGCACCTGTTTGTTTCCTCACTCTTTCTAAGAAATATTACGTTATCATTTAAAACTTTGAAACCTTCACAAGTAGTTAGCAGGTCAGTACCACGGGGGAGGAGATGAGATTTTTTTTTAATGATAAACTGATTGGCCCATTAGCTCAGACTTTGTATTAGCTCTTATAACTTATATAGCCCATTATTCTTATCTATGTTAGCCACATGGCTTGGTATCTTTTTCAGTGGAGCAGGTCACATCTTGCTTCTTAGGTGGTTGAGACAGGACTGCAGAGGAATGGGCTTCCTCCTTCCCAGCATTCTCCTGTTCTCATTGCCCCACCTTTACTTCCTGTCTGGTGTCCCACCTATACTTCCTGCCTGGCCAATCAGCATTTATTTAAAACATGATTGACAGAATGCAGACAATTCTCCCGCACTACTTCCCCCTCTTTTTTTTTTAAATAAAGAAAAATATTCATAGTCCATTTTGGGGGAATGTGGGTGTAGTATTCCAGGCTACTTCTGGCTGGTTGGGGGTACTGATAATCTTATGGGGACCTAAAGAAAATTTAGAGTTATGATCAAGTCCTGATTGGAGTATCCTATGAGGCTTGATTATCTCAGGCAGCATCTTGAATCTGTTCTGGATGTAGAACTCAGACATCCGGGCCATCTGTTCCTACCAGAGATTTCTCAGGTGGTCTTCCTTGATCAAAACTGAGTTTTCTTAACTCAGAATGAATCCACAGCCTCTCATTTCCTATGGAAACAAAAGCAAAATCTCTTCTCCAAAATAACATACCTTTTGACTTCAATCTTAAAGTCAAGGTAATTTCAAAATACCTATCTTGGATTAATTCAGCAGCATTATAAGTAAATATATATTTTTTCAAATATTACCAAATATTTATTGAGGATTGTGCCAGCTAATTTTTTTTACAAAAAATTTGATCTTAGCCAAAGGCTGAGAAGAGATTTTTACACACTTTTATAATTTCCTCTTATTGTGTATGAGGGTTTAGTCACCCACAGTACATAAAATAGTGATTTATGTCTGTTAATGAATGAGCTGATGAAACTCTAGGTTGTGGTAGGTGGATACTTTGTAATGTGCACTTTGTACTCTCCAAATACATCCAAGAGTAAAATGTGGAAAAATAAAAATGTTACTATGTTAGTCTTTCTTTTTAAAAGAAAAGAGGTACTATGTTTTAGAAGTATCCTTTTAATCTGGCATTTTCTACTTAAAATATCTCCCATTGTTGTTTATAGTCCTTCTATTCTTCCATGCCCAAAAGAGAATCTAGTGAAGCAGGATAAAATGTAAATATTAAAGAATCTCTAGTCAAATTCCTGCCTTTCCCTCTGCAGTGTATTGCAATGTCTGGTACACAGCCAGATTCAGCAAATGTCTGTTGAAAGAACCAGTTCAATGAATGAACGTACACACAGTCAAAGCCCTAAGGAAGACCTAGATGTTTCTTCCTAGGGGTCAGGCTAAGCTCCATCAAAAGTGATGCAGAAAACCTCCATCTCCCATGACTATAGAGGTATGAATGTAATAAACTGTTGGTGAGCTTTCTCCGTTACAGTGCATTGTAGGATTCAGGCCATGGAAAGTGCTCTAGGATATGGCTGTCCCTTACTGTTTTCTTTGCTGATGTCAGGCTCCCACGGTACCTACTACTCCTCGGGGCAAGTATGGTTAAAATGTATTTTAATTTCATCTAATTTTTAATCATTTAAATTAAGATAGCCACAAATGGCTAGCGGCTACACTAGACTCTCACAGTGTGGTGAGATGTGAAGGAATATGGTATATTAGGAGAAATTCAGTTCTTATGGAGTTCTTATTGGAGAAAGGTTAGGAAAAGTCTGCATGGGAAATATTGAGAAAGGATCCGTGTGTCCATGTGCTGTGCAGTTGAGGTAAAGATTAATTTGTAAAAGGGGAGACTCCCTGGAGATGTCTAAGTAGGGAAATAACCTGATAGGATTTGTCTTTTGGAAGTCACTTCTGTGTGCCCAGAAGCAAAGGTCTGAGGCTCAAAGTTATTTTCTGTACATTAATATAGAAACTGGCTTTTCATGCCCCACAAAAATGTGAAACTCAACTTGTTGATGTAATAAGCTTTCTGATAGGCATCCTGTTTATAAGTCTTAGGCAGAGCACCACTAGGAAACGCCTATTGGTTATTCTATCCTGCCAAGCTGGAAAAGGATAAAGACCCTTCTGGGCTTGCTTCAGAGGCTGTGATGTGGGGAACAGATACTCAGGGAACCCCATTCTCTGTGGTCCAGGACATCAGCCTCTTTGTGGGGTGACAGACCATCTTCTGGAGGTGTGAAGGGGCCTCCCAGCTCCCCATCTACTCTGCAGCCCTATCGCTGTGGGAGGTGAGACTGGGTGGCCAGAGTGAGAAGCATCTTTCAAAACTGGGCAGTAGAAAGGATTTTGGGTTGAGGACTGATGAAAGCTCTAGAAAATACAGTGACCTGTGAACCTTCAAGTGCCCGTTCTTCACTTGGATTGGTTCTTCCATCTGTAAAAATGAAAGGTTCTGAGGGCATGGAACCTGTAACCAGAAAGGAAGACTTAATTTGGTGGTAGGGGTGGAGTACTGAGGGCAAGCCAGAGCTGGAAAATGTAAATAAAATGCCCTCTTGACAGTGCTTAGTGGATGCTTCCAAATTCATTTCCATCTATCTGCTGGTGTCCTCGTGTGGCAATCACAGAGATGGCAAACTACCCAGAGTTTCTAATTTATGATGGGCATTGTAGCTTTCTATTTTCTGAAATAAACTTTAGAATGTAAAACTTCAGAGGTAATAGATAGGTAAGTAGATGTAAGTTTTTCTTGTTTAGATATCGATGACAATTTTATTTTTGTTGGTTTAACTTAGTAACTTAGTAATCTGAAGTAGAGTTTATCACTCATTCTATAGAAATTCAAAGTCATATCACTTCCAGATTTAATGCATTTCTTAAAAGGAACTTGTATTCAAAAGTCTGACTTTATCCTTATCAACATAATTGGCAATGCTAGAGAAATCTTTGGAATTAAAGTTAATAAACATTTGTTAGAGGGACATCAGAAAGTGCAGACACCTCAGATTCCATCACTGTATATGCTGAGCGGTGCCTTCCTGTACTCTGTGCCATGTGTCCAGCATTTGGGGTTCTCATTACAAACCCCAACACTGCATCTAGTTTATCCTCCTCTATGAACACCAAATTAGTCAAGTATTTTTCATATAGAAGCATTTTCCACAGTACGGCACAGAGCCTGAAATTAGCGTCCACAAACGACAAGACATCACTTGAACTTCTGACTTTATTTCATCCGAAGTGAGCAGGAGATAAAACATCGTGTCCCAAGTGAGATGCGCGGCTTTTCTTCTCTTTCACAAAGAATAAGAAAATGTAAACAATATTGAGCTTGAACTTCGGAACCCTCCTTAATTATTGGCGGCCTTTACAATGTTCATGGTCCACGTCATCCACGCGAAGCTCCCAGACTATTATAGGCTAATACCTGACTTGGTTCAGTCGGATAAAGAAAAGCATTGTTTGAGGAAGTGGGTCATGTGGATGTATAAGTGGTTGGTGGACCCGCGAGATGACAGGCCGTGGTTCTGGTCAGAGTACCACTACAACACAAAGGAGAGAGGCATGTTTGATCCTGGAGCCACGAAACACGCCTTGCTTTGGCTTTCTTGAACTGTAAAGTCACAGTAAATTTCCTAATATTTTTGGAAGATTCTTTTATGAACCCTTGAATAATACAATTGTTTGTAACCAAACCTTTGGAGCAGGAAAAAGTAGAGTTCTTATCAATATCCAGTTCTGTTTTATATTTTTTTAACTGTAGGTTTTACATCCTAAAGGATGAGCTCTTCTAATGGCCAGCATCCTGGGGATTAGAGTCAAGAGTCTTGGCTCCCAGAACTGGTACATCAGGTCTGTTACTTTGGTTTCTGGCACTTTTGTTTTTCATGTGAAAAGTAAAAACATTGTATTTAATTTTCCCTAGGATCCTGGTAGCTCAAAGGTTCCATGAAGCTTTTGGCCTATAAATCTAATTCTCTATTTCAGAAAAACCCACCATGTAGTCTATCACAATAACATAAATACCTTTTATAGAACTTTAAAACATTGTAAAAGAAAAAAGGGGGATAACATAACTTAAAACTTCATTGTTGGAGGGATTCCATTGCTTAAAGGGGGCAAAGGCCAAGATGGAATGTTATAAATTTCCCTAGTTGAAGTTTTTCTTTAGGAAGTCACAATAAATAAAGGCCACAAAAACCTCATCTCACTTCTTGTAAATTACATTTTAAAAATACAAACTTCTAAAAGCTGAGGAACTCCCTTTCTGGAGTCCTGTCCAATACAAGCAACTGAGGGAGAAAATACATTTACTGAAGCAGGGACACCCCGGCTACAAATCTTTGCTCTCAGTCTTGGCCTCATTGCCTCCTCTGATCCCACTCCGCATCTTCCAGCAACCTGGAATGCATGTGCCAGGCCCTGAGCACACACAGATGAACCGATTCTCTAGCTGAATGGAACTGCGGAAATTCACTGAGATTCTGGGAACATTTTGCAATTGCTTCTTACTGAATAAACAGAACCTTTTAGCTGCTTTGCTACTCCTAGGTTCTGGTAGGAACTCTGATGCACCTACACTTATGCACACAGGACTTCAGGCCCATTACATATTTGAGCTGTTCAATCTAGTAAATTATCTTATTTTATATGATTCAGGCCAGTTTATGTGGCACAGGTGGTTCGACTCTTGAGGGGATTCAGAAAAAAAGTCCATGATTCTTTTACTAATACTCTGCTTTCTCTACTCACCAGCTGTGGTTTTCTTTTTCAGATTTGGCTAAATAAATAACTATATAAATATATATGCAAGACCCTTGTTTCTTAGCATGGTGATCAAAGGTCATGAACAAGGGTAAAATGAATCACGTACCATGGCCTGGAAATCCACTTGTGCATTAACCAAAGCTTTAGCAATCTGTGCTGAGTTCTGGAAATGCACATTATCTGCAACAAAGAGAGAGCAAGAGCGAGAGAGCAAGAGAGAGAGAGTTAAAGTGCTGCTAAATACCAGAAAGCCTAGAGTGACAATGTACTGCCTGGAAATGAACACCGACAATTATCTAGTCATGCATTTGACATTGTCAACAGCGAGTGATCATGCTCAGCTATGGAAATGTCCCTGACTCTTAGGTACTGACCCTGAGCACAGGCATAGGAAGATGCTTAATGTTTCTTAAACAAAGTGATGCTGGCTCAGTATTTTTATGTGTAAGAGTCTTGCTTAAACCTCACCATCTGCTGTTCCGTGGATGAGAAGATAGTCTACATTTCTGAAATATTCTGCTCTTGCCATCACAGTTGAATTCTGGAAAAGAAGAAAAATTAACATTTTAGTTGCTGCAAAGTTCTAATAGAAAACTAGCTAAATCATTGTGCAATGGACTTCGCACCAATACTGAAATTATGTATTGCTTTGGTTGATAAATATTTAAGAGTCAGAGCAACACATTTTCATCATCATTTGCATTACTTCCATCTGATTCTTAGTTTGAAAAACTGAAAGTTTATGTGTCATATGTTACATATGAGTGAGACCTTAGGCATAAATGATGCCCGCTCAAGCTGTGTAGGCGTTGGGGGTGGGGAGGGGAGATGAGAAAAGGGAGGTTAGGGAAAGGAGGATGGTGAAAGAGTAGAATCCCCAAAGAGTAACATTTCATTCTAGTGATGCGTTCCAGTTAACAAAAGATCATAATTTTTGCCTGGGGATCTAGGACTGATTCTGCAAAACTCTGAATCACTGTTTTAAAATGACTTAACACATTCGAAATACATTAGTGGCCTAGATACAATGGGAAATGCTTACTTTATAGTGCTCAAGATTATCATCCTTTGTTGGGAGGCCCATGAATCGCTCTGTGTAGATCGATGCTGTGAAAAGACGCGTGTGTGTTATTTCCACTTTCTACATGCCTTTTCACCACCTAACGAAACTCCTACATTAGCGATTGCGTCCCAGTCCTCCCATGAGGAGCCTTTGAGGCGAGCTCTTGTTTTCCTAGATATCATGCTTGGCCTCAAGGAAAGTGTCCTTTCTATAACTCACTGAGGCCCGAGAAACAATGCAAAAAAATTATGGAAACATGAGCATCTAAGAGTTTCCTTTCACAGGCTGCTCTTAAGCTTTCTCACGAACTCCCCTTGGGGGAATGTCGAGATGGGAACGGCCTCATTATATTTTAAAATAAACTGCAAAATCCACCACCTCTGGTCCCTTCACTGGTGTCTTGTTGCATCTGGGATGACAACGTGTCTCCCAGGTTTGCTCGACTCAACATCATACGCACATATTCAAACACCCAAACGCATACCTTTCTGAATAAAGAAAGATTCCTTGTAAGGCATGAATGTCTCATTTTTACTCCAGCATGGGAAAGAGAGTCTAGAAGAAGCTCTTTAAAAAATTTTTTTTTGCAGTTATTAGAGTTACTTTCAAATAAGCATTCTGCATTGAGGTTAATCACGAAAACAGGCACACACAGGAATGGATACTTCCCAATTACATGCACAAGCACGCGCGTGCGCATACACACGTATTTTTTTCTCTGACTTGTGAAGTAAAGGAGCTGTGCTCCACACTGTAGTGTGAAGGTGAATTCCTTGGCCCCCAGCCTGACTTTGCAAAAGATTTGCTTAAAAGCTGTCATTGCTGGGGTTATGTGCCTTCAAAAACAGAGTTAGCTCTGGTGTTAAAGATTTGCTTTAACAGGGACTCAGAGTTTCTGGGAAAAAAATAAGATATACCAGATTTCTGAAGAATCCTTCCTCTTATGATCTTGAAGAGCTCTTCTGAACCACTAAAGGTGTGTTACAGCAAAATAATAATGAGTTATATGAACAGCCTCGTTTATAGATTATATTTTCCCCAGTGATGCTGGGGTGAACTTTACTGCATAATTTGTTTTCCTAGCAACCTCGAATACAGAATAATTATGTGTTAAATGTTTTCACAGCAACGTTTATGAAATGTTTCCATACCGTAATATTCCCAGCTGGAGACTGGAGCCACTGCTATCCCACACTTGAAAAGACCCGTTCCGGATGCAAGGGCCAGGGATGAAACATAACCTCCGTAGGACTATAGAGACATTGTTATTGGTCAGCTCTGAATGGATGGTCAGAAACTTCTCTGCTGTTATTAAAGCGAACCTACTCACAATAAAGACTGGGGGGAGCTGGGAGGTTGCACAGAGTAGATTAAATGCTCACCTTGCACCCCAGTGGCAAGTGCCACTAGGAATTTTATCTCTGATAAATCAGGAAAAAGTTAGTGTTCTGATCATAACAGACTCCCTGAAAACAGGGTAGGCAAAGTTTAGGAGATCCGTGTTATTACAAGGTTCCTATACAAACACAAAACAACTTTTCCTTTTAGATCTTTCTAAATAGGGCTTTGTTAGAAAGAAAACAAACAAACAAACAAAACCCCCAAGTTTCTTCTTGAAAGAGATGAACAGAAAAAGAGAATTGTTTCCAAATGCAAATGTAAGATGCTTTCTAAAGTTCACGAAAGGCCTGAGGCAGAATTTGCAGCTACGTTTTTACCTCGTTCATTACAGGGCATGACTGGAGTTTGTGGTGTTTTGAGGCGTTTTGACACAGCAGCTCAAAAGAAGGAAAATTGCTGGTGTCCTTCAAGGCCTTTCATTTTTTTTCTAACAAATTTCACAGAAAAGTTAAGAAATGCTAAAAGAGATGGGGGGCAGAGCTGGGAGTACTTTAGGTCTCACAGAGTTCTTTCTCCAAGGAATCGGTGTGGGGGCATTTCAGGAACAGCTCTGTGCACAGAATATGTATGTGGCTTAGTGAGCAGAAGAAGAAATGAATAGGCTATCACAAAGGGGCTTCATTTCCTCTTGGAAAGCAAATCTTGCCTGTATAGATCGGGTTGGTGGAGTTGCTAGTCCTGGGTACATGGTCTAAGCGAACCTCTGGAAGATGGACTAAGCACGGGAGATTAGAAAGTCATTCCTTGTGCTTTTGTGTGCCCCGATGCAGGGACATCTGTCCACATCACATGGGACCTTGTGACTTTCCCTCTGCAGTCATGCAAATCATGCCTCTTCCTAAGCTGTTAGTCTTTAGAGAGGGGTGGGGACAGAGAAGGGGGATTGGAGCAAACAGGGGCAAGTCTTAACCCATGAAATATAAGGCGTGGAAGACTAGCTAAGAATCTTGTTAAATTTAACAGTTAAATGAAGAATCCTCTAAGTGGTTTGTGGTTTTGTGTTTCCATCTCTGGGGAATTTTATGGAGGGCCTTTGGCTGCAAAACACAGAATAAAATAGGCTACTCCAATTATACCATGGCCTCTTTTTATTATATTTGGAGGAGAACTAAACTAGGTTTTAATAGGGGAAAATATATTTTAAAAGCAGAAGGAACATTTGGGTTTTAAAATCACTTTGGTAAGTGAAATTTCTATATGATTTGAAATTTCACTTATGAAAATAATTTGCTTTAATTAGTAGGACAGCAAGAACCTGCTCCTAGATGGAAAGGATTTCTTCCCTCTTTAATTTCAATTTCAAATGAGGAGAAGAGTAAACCTGAGAGCTTCATTAAACACTATTGTTTATGATTTTATTGGAAAAGAGTATTTACTAAAACAATAACACTGGATATGGACCCTCCTCTCCACGTTTGAGAGCAGAGAATAGCGTGGCATGACATTAAAATGCCTACTCCGTATCAAAATCTTCTCGAACATTTGTGTTCAGAACCTTAGGCATTATTAATATGTACTAACTCAGTATTGTGTTATAGCACCATGTTTAAATAGCTATTTTCTGTTTTAAGGGTAGAATACAAATATTGACTAGGAATTAGTAATAGCAAAATCTTACTATATACAGAGTACAGCTAGAGACGTTTAGGCTTTAAGTGCCCAGGTGGCTTGGAAAACTATTCCCACTGTACAAATGAAGAGCAGAGAAAAAAAAAACCCACATTGACTTTCTCTGTTCTCTCAGGAGTGGGTCTTCTAGGCAGAGTGGGTGGCTACTGTAGGAAAAGAACCCACAGAGCAGATTGGCCAAGAGAATTCTAGAATTGTGTCCTTTGCACTTAGATGCCTTGCCATTTTGTTTAAATGAAGTATGCTTTTAAAATCATTCCTGGAAGGGCACAGAATTTTAAATCAGGGGTATGGATGTTCTTATTTAAGCTATCATACATTTTGGAACATGTTTTCCTACCAACAATAACAATAACTAGCTAACACTTGTCTGGCCCAGGAGTTCACTGAGCTGCTCTTTGAGGTTCCTCACCATCTGTTCCATCCTTTCCCATCCAGCCCCCCATCCCTGCTTTGCCTTTCTTCCACTTTGTTCCTTGGATATCTTGTTGTTCTTTGGACTCTGGCAACCGGTACTGGCCTCAGGACCTTTGCCAATTCTGTGACTTCCTGTCTGGTTAGCTCTTTCTCCAGAAAGTGCCCGTCCTCATGCCCCCTTGTTCACTCTTCTTCAGGTCATCACTCAAATGTGACTTCCAAAGACCTCTGCAGCCATTTTGTTTCAAATCATACAAGCATTCTAGCCCTTCATTATGCTCCTTCCTGGTTCTAGTTTGCATTTTTTAGATAGCTCTTACCATCTCTCAGCTTTTTGTCTTGTACTTATTTACTTTTCTTCCTTTCTATCCCACTGTTCTCCAACTTCATGAGTAGGGACATTTGCTTGTTTTGCTTATGGATAAGCATAACAACGCTGGAAAAAAATGGCCTTATAAACAGGAGGGATGTTAATACACACATTTACTAAAAGTATGATTCCACTGTTACCTCCTGTAATCCCTGTAGTGACCAGGGCAAGTAATTGTTGATACATTTTATAATGGAGTAGCTATACCTCAGAATTCATAGTGAATTCATGGTGGTGGCACGGTGGAGTCAGTAAAAAGCAGAGTTGGGGCTCAAACCTAGAAGACCTGTCTTACAACCCATAATATTTCCTGTCTTCCCACACCAGGGTGACTTCTTCTGGAAGAAATAATATAGTCTAGCGTGGTCTCTCATTAGAAGTGTATTCATCCTACATTTACATCCTTCTCACATAGCAATTCAGATTGCTTATAATTAGTCACTGCAAGAGAAAGGAACTAAGATTAAATAATGAACTGATGCTTATTCAACACCACCTGGCTAGGTCTATACTAACAAAGCAAAGCCTGAAAATGTAGCTTCTTTTTCTAATAGTTTAAGCAAAGCTCTCTCTGCTCCTGAACAGTAAAAATATTGCTTCAATTTTTCATTGCAGTCAACATTTTAAGACCACTGATGTTATAAGCTTTCTTGAGCAGTGTTGAGCATTTCAACCTCACCCTGTTCCCTGTCCCACATGTTAATAGCCTTTCTTCAGAGCAAAACCCCAAAGTGTCTCTAAGTCCTGCCAAATGTCCCAAGGGCAAAATCATTTCTTAAACACCATGATAGAGACATAACAGATATTTAACAACCACATAAAATGAGGGTTATAAATCTTTGGTTATATGATCCAGTTAATGAAAAGTGGTGTTGAAAATGCCTCTCTTTCTCTCTTTAAGTTCATATCTTGGAAGAAAATATAGGATTTGAAGCTTATTTACAAACAAATTGTAAATAGTATTTTCTGGGTTGTCCATGACCTATTTGACAGGCCACAGAAATACTTAATATTACCCAGAAAAGTACCTTCCTTCCTGATATGGAGCATTAACACCCAACCCTTTGCCTTATTTGTCTACAAGGGAAAAGGCTATGGCCTCTTCCCAATGCCTGCCTCTCTGGATAACTATAGGCCTTTGCAATTTGTCCCCAGTGTTATCATTCGAGCCCCCTTTTCTATTCTCAGAGCGCCTTCTAGTCTATAACATTATCTTTGTAAGACACCTATACAGGGGTATTATTAACGACAACAGCACTTCTCATAGAGATAGCCACGAAATCATATTTTTTCATACTATCAATATGTGCTTATGGAAAGAGAAGGAATCAATAATTGTGGAATAAAATATTTTTTGTGCTAAACAAAAAAGTTTAACAATTCTTTACTAGTCTTTCATGGGGATTAAACACACTATTCTTAATAAACATTTATTTCCCAAACTGTTAGACCATAGACTATTTTCCTGAAAAAATATCTCCTGATATGAGTGGGACAATTTTGGGAAGAACATTAAGGTATAGGATTAATTTTGAGACCCATTTCGCTCGCTAGGCCTGCTCAAGAGAATGTGGCTAAGAAGGTCAAAAGGTAGATTCTGCTACTGTTGCCTTGCTAAATGGACATGTTATCTGACTTTGTTTTAAAAACGATGTTTATACCCACACATTAGCACTGCTCCCTGTGGTTTGTCATAGAAGCTTACTTTTGGAGTGGGCAATAATTGGTTGGGAGACTTCTGAGAATAAGGACAAGTAAGTGACATTTATCACTTCCTTCAAGGTTCAGAGAACACTGTAGACTGGATGAGAAGACAGAAAGAATTTAAGAGACCAAAGATGGAAAAAAGTTGCTGATGTGGACATTGTGTTCATGGACTCAAAGTAACTGCAGTTAACCTGAACAAGATCTGTCAGCATTTTCATCGTACATGGAGAAGGATTCGTGAAACCTTACTCTCTGTGGGATGATTGGCAGTTAATAACTGCTGGGGGAGGAGACTCATTTTATTTAGTGGTATACTGCCCATGTTATATCCTAGTAAATACTTGTCCATAACTCATGCTCGTGCAAGCAACCTTAATAAAACCCAGTGAGTCAAAAGAAAAAAAAAAAGAAAAAAACCCAATAGACACAAACATCCCAAAGGTCATGCAAGTATGAGGTGGGTTTGTTGGGAAAAGGTTATGGGGGCAGATGGTAGGAATAGAGAGAGGGTAATAAAGGGTGAAAATAACTAAAGTTCATTTTCATATATATGTATATATATGTGTGTGTATTATATATGTGTATATGTAATATACTTTATATGTGTGTATATATATATACACAATTGTGAAAGACTAAAAACCAAAAAAAATCTCAGAATGACAATATTTCAAACAACATTGGAGTTTGTGAGGCCTGACCAAGTCAGTTAAGAAACAATTAAAATAACTTAATAAAAAACTGCCCAGCCTGAGAGCATAGACCAGAAGCATCAGCGTTTCCTGGAATCTGGTCAGAAATGGAAACTCTGAGCTCAAGTAGACTCTCTGGTGGTAAGGAACTGGACACTGTGTTTTAACAAGCTTTTTGGGTGATACTTACACACCTTACATTAGAGAAGTTCTGGTTTAAAGACACATGAAGAAATTGAAATCAAATAAGTTCATTGGGGATGGCAGTCACTACTTAGCCATTAGAAGTGGAAAAAAGAATTCACTAATCAACAGAACATTGAGCTCAGAGAGATTAAAGGTAGGAAGTAACTCTTCTGAGCTTTCTAATTCAGATGACTTGGTAGATGAAAGTCTTCAATGATGATGAGGGCTTATTTTAAGATTAGTTTGGAGTAAATGAAACTTGAGGCCCATGAAAGTCATCTCCTGAAGCATAAGACTCAGAAGAGAAGTGGGTGCAAAGAGCCAGCAAACATCTTTGAAACCATAGAGTTTGCTCCAATGATTTACAAAGTGTTGATGTATGGGTTACGGCCACACTCAGATACATACTAACATTTAAGGAACTTAGAGACTGCAGTGGTCTCAGAGGCACAAAATGTAAAATGCCGCACACATTCCCTTTCATGTGGCCTTAAAGGTCCTGGTTACTTCATGACCTACTTCTCCTGACCTATCTCCAAACTTTTCTTCATGATTCTTTAGACTTTCAATGTTTAACATATTCTTGATCAACTCATACATGCGTCTTTGCTTTATCAAGACCAGGATAAATGTCTTCACATTCTCGGATGCTTGTTTACTAAGCTATTTTTGCCTATCAAAGACTCTGACTCATTTCTGACGTCTCTATTAGCTCTCACAAGAGAAGAAAAAACTAACCTCTTTTCTTTCTGCTGTTTTGTACAATGAGTTATAAACCATTGCTTTTCCACTCTTTCCCCGTATGATGGTCAAATCTATAATTTATTCAGCATTTTGTCCATAAAGAACCTAGCATGAGGGCTGAGGATGTGATTCTGTTGGTATAGGGCTTGCCTAGCATGTGTGAAGACCAAGTTAGACCTCTAAGACCACAAAAAATTGGGGAAAGTAGTGCATGTCTGTCACCACAGCACTTGGGAGGCACAGTCAGGATGATCAGAAGATTCAGGTCATTCTTAGATGCACAGGCAGTTGCAAGTTAAGCTGAGATACATGAGACTATGTTTGCAAAAAATAAAATAAATTGCTTAACACAAGATCTAGTTGAGCTATAATGACAATTTACAAGGATGAAGGGATAGATGAATCAGAGATGAGAAATATGGGCTAATATGAATGGAGTTGTCCAAAACAGGAAGAACTGGTACAAAAAGAGACATAGTATTATATCTTTTTGCACCTTGTTTCCTCTAGCTGATTGGGGGCTACTCAGGCATGGCAGGCAATCTACTCATTGCTGTCTTCTTTTGAACATGCTCACAGTCTGCTTCATGGTAACTGCCATATGAGAGAGTAAGCAGTGCAGGGAGACTAACAGACTTATGTCTTTTGACGGCATTGACACAATCCCGTAGGGTAAGAGTCTCTTATTGAGGGATTCTGGGCTGATATGGATGTGCTGTTGGGTGATGTGTGGGTTTTCAATCATCCCACATAGAAGAGTCTCTACCAAACTAATACATAACCATATTCTATAAATGAAATGGAAAGTTCTAACTTATGGTTACTCAGAGCCTGCAGCAAAATCAAAGCACAGTTCTAAGCAAAATGTTAATGATTATGTACAGTATTTGCTTAAAATGAGACTCTGTCAAAGATTGATCTTAGGAATTTCACAAAAATGGGTGGTAGGAAAGATCTTATCTGAAATATTCCCCTATAAAAATATTTCACTTGTTTCTACCCATTTGAATCCCAACTCTGTTTAGATACATAACATTAGAGAGTTTTGAGAAGGACCAAATGGCTTGAAATAACAACTTTTTCCAAATTCCTAACAGTTCATCTGGTCACTGAGCTGGGAGTTGAGCTGGATCCTGCAGGTCCCTCTCATGTGTGTTTCATTCCCTCCGTCTTGTGCAGGCCTCTCTCAGAGAAATCAGCTAAGGAAAACAAACCAAGCTCAACTGACCACAAACTGACTTTCAAATGTACAAATTCAGACCGAAAAGTAAAGCAGGCCAACTTTTTTGAAGGCTAATTATCATAATTTGTAATGGGCAAACCTAAACTCTTTTCACTATTTCTCTAGAGTGTCTTCACCAGTGACTTCACCACTCACAACTAATAACTTCTGCCACTCATTTTTTTGTGTTTATTTTCAATAAATACATCACCCCTCAAACATGGGAGGGAGTACCATATTCATAACCAATACCTAGGTAGCCAAATAATGCTTCTCTTCAAGTTAGCAGAAGTTCATATTGGGTCTACTAGGAGAATCTGATTGTCCAAAAAAAGAAAAATGTCCAATAGCCCTGGAGGACTACACTGAGCTAAATAAAATTTCTACACTGAAAGTTCCTATAATTTCAAAGTTTAACTTAGCTTTTCATTAAAATGAAATGTAAAACATACAGTAGCTATGAAATTCAAAATCAGAGAGGCAATCAAACCTTTGATAGGCATAGTTCAGTTTGGTATGTTATAATTCAGCACCAAAAATTAAGTAAAAATATGTCAATTATGAGTTCATTTGTTATACAAAGAAGTAATTGAATTAAAGAAAGGAACAAACACTTAACCACCACTTCAGAGCTGATATATTATCCAAATTGACTGTTTCTATTGACAGATTAAATTATGTTGCAACACTGACATTACATGAAAAACCTTCTAAGCGAACACTTCAGAAAAAGAGGATTACCAAACCGAATAACAGGCAGGGAACTCATAAAACAACTCACCCAGCCCCATATGGCTATTCTTTTTTCATCAATGAAACCCATTTCTATGAATTTTCTAAAGTGAAAGAAACAAATTTTTAGAATTTTAATTGTGTACACATGACATTTACTTCATTATACAAGCATATTTAATCCAAAGATTTAATAGAAACGCTTCATTTCTTTGTTTAAACACATGCATAATAAGGCTGCATTTATAAATAAGTAAAATAATATTATCATGTTTTCTGCAGAGAATAAAAGGATCATCTTAGGCTCTGTTCTTTATCTGTAGCAATCCCAGTGCCCTCAGGAGATTAAACCTTGTTTGAACCTTTTTATCAAAGCCTGTCCTCAGATTGCCTCATTAGAACACAATGGCTCCACTAAGGAGTACCAAATTTCCCAAACCCTTGGGTCTTGGAAAGGATTTTTGTTTCATTTTGATTCAAGTTTTATTAAATTTGTATCACCTTATTTGCTTAGTTGTTGATACTCATAATTTTGATGTTAAGTCCTATTCAGAGAAAAATCCATCCTTCTTGCCATTCATAAACAGGAGTCCCCAATTTACCATTGTATGGGCAATGATGTGTTGTAATTACGAACAATTAAAATGTTGAATTGATCTGCTTGGCTCCATCGCATTTCCAAGACATTTTGAAAACATTCTTTTCCTTGGGAATAATGAACTATAAGAAAAACAACCTTTAAAAGTCCCAGGAAACATCTGGTCAACACAAAGCAAGGCATGCTGGTCACTTGTACCTCAATTCCGCAGTATTCTAGAGAAAATGAGACTTATTTGGGGGAATGGGTTGATAAAGCCTCAATACAACTTTAGAAGCAGAGAGAAGAAGCAAGAGAGAAGGTGTGATGGGAGTGGGGGTGGTCTAGGGAAGGACACAGTAAGCAGGGGGAAGAGGGGAGCCCAGACAGACCCAGAAAATTCAGCGGTGTGGTCTCTGGTTTCTGTTAATGGTTTTCTCTTCTGTTCTCCAGAAGTAGCGAGCAAGTGTGTTTTGTTAGTTGAATAATGGGCTCTCCTTTTCTTTTGTAGTACTGGGCATAGAACCCAGGTCTTTAGGCATCTTATGCTAGTGCCCTACCTCTGAGCTCTTTCTGCCAGCTCTGTAGAGTTACTTAAAGGGATTTTATAGCAACCATTTTTCGCATTGCATCGACTCAGCATGCACGTTTCTGACGAATTGAGGAGTTGGGCAAATGCCCGGGACAAACAGATGGGAAGAGGCCCCGTTAGTCACAGCTTACCCGACACGAATTCTGAAGGACACTGAGTGTACAGGGAAGAATCGGAGTAGCAAATGGGAAATTGCTACCTGAGTGGAAGCTGATCAAGGGAAAGCAAGAAAGTACGCAAAAAATATGTGGCCCTTCAGCCATTCTCACACATATTTCAAAACCCAAATGAGGGGCGAGAAGGTTCACTTTCTTGTTTAAAAAAATATATAGTTCCGCTACTGGTGTTGGAAGATGGTCCTGAGCCATAAAATCGCTCAGGATTTTATGATCTCCCAGAAGCTAACAATCATACTGCTTTGCCACAAAGCAAATAACAGGTGATCCATGGGAGCAGGAAATTCTTATCCGTGCCCTTCCTAGGTGTATTCTGAAAGGATGCCATTTACAGGAAATGATAGGAGCAGTGGTTAACATGGAAATGAAACATTAACACTTAATGTGGCAGGACTAGGTTAAAGGTTAGCTAGATAATATGAGCCTTTTGAGATCAACAGGGCTCTATAAATTTCACTTCCAAAATCCGAAAAGCTTCCTGGAAGGTTATCAGAAAGAACTGATAATATGGTATTATCAGCACAGTTGTAGTAACAAATCTTAGAGGTTGAACTGAACTTCACATTTTTTTTCTGCATGAAAAGGACTCTTGGCTAAGTCATCTTGAATCCCAGTGATCAATTTTACTATTTGAGAAACTTTCTTTTTGACACCGTCTATAAGTGTGATAATATATTTTTTCTCTTGTAATTTTTCACCATTAACCCTTAAATTACATAAAATTAGAACTACGAGAATATAAACAATGCCAAAAAGACTCCAAATATGTGGAGCTGACCCTATGATTCCTAAAACTTTATGATTTTCTTTTATGTAACATTTTCCAAGGAGCCTGAAGAATTTATGTTCTTTCTTCACCAGAGCTTGTCTTTAGAAGCATTCTCACACACAGACAAGCCGTGAGATCGTATTTGTCTTGTCTTCCTCCATTTTTCACTTCATTTAAACTTATTATCTTGGCTTGGCTTTATTTGCTGCTGTCTCACACATATATGGTTTTCAGTTCATAATTCATCTATGTCAAATATATGAGATTCAAAGAAAACATTTCATTTCTGGGGTGATTTGACAGTGGCAGTCAAGGGCTTACAAACCCATTTCCTTGGGTCAGGTGTTTTGGTGTGTGATTTCTAAAACACTTAGAGAGAGAGAAGGAGTTGGATCATCCTTGGGATAATCATTATTTTCTCCTCCTTAGCTTTTCCTTTTTTAGGGATCAGGTTCAAAGGCCTCCTTTAAATGATCATGGAACAGAGATTTCAAGCAAAGCCAAGGCCATGGCTGGAACTCTCTCTACTGTTGTATGTGTTGCTTGAATGGGCCATGCAGCCACTCTGTTCACTGAGGAGTTTGCTCAAAGTTGCATCTAAAAGTAATGCTGTCCCCATAGAACTCAGGCCATTTGTCCATGCTTACCAGATTATAAATGCATTGAAAGTTAGGACTGCAAGTTGCACCATTTTGTATAGAATGTAGTATTAAAATTTGGGGTGCCATTGTTGAAGGGCTGAGCACACGGGTGGCTGTATGCTCACCCTGTTTCAGGAAAGCTTTCCCTAGGTTCTGTTTGAGAAAAAAAAAGTTCAGGGAAGGTAATGGATACCAGTTTCTACCACTGGCACATCTGCAATTAAGTACCAAAGACAAGTTGGTATTAATGCAAAACTGACAGAAGGTAAAAATTGTGGCTCTGTGTTCTCTATATTGAATGCTAGAAATAGGAATTTTCATTAAGATCTTTGCATGGGCTTCAGATCTATGCTTTTACTTCCTTCAGTAGAGGAAATTGAGAATCCCTTTTTTTTTTTGCTGAGTACTGTAATTGTGATGGTAAATCAATGCTTTAAATACCATGATGTATTTTGTTGGTGGTGGACTGTATGATTATGATTATTTTAAGCCAAAGCCAAAACAAACACCCTTCTAGGCCTATCCATCTTAGGAAACAGTTAAAGAAGAAACAATGATTTGTAATTTTCATCTCCATGCCTTTGGGAAGTCTTTGGTTTATATTTCCTTGGTGTTTTTCATCATTTTAAATATTAATAGATAATGTCCAAGATGCACCTCTAACAAAACACCTGAAGAATTAAAGCTAGAACTCTGACAAATGGGCTCATACTCTTGACAGGGCACACCATCATCTGGAAAAACTAAGCTGAGGATTTAGCTCAGTGGGTGAGTGATTGATTAATATTTACAAGGTCCTGGGCTTGGATTCCAATGCTGCAAAAATAAAAACAAACATACAAAAGCAAAATACAAATTCTCTGTTACCCCAGAGGAGTTCATTTCGAATCAATTCTCCACTGGACAAAGTTCTTCCAAATAAATTAATAGTAAAAATGTCAAAAATCTGGATCAGTGAGAATCATGTAGCCTAAAAGAAGTGAGGGGCTAATTATAGATTTTGATGTTGTTTAACAATTTAGTCATTAATTTACTCTATTTTATTACAATTGACTGCTTTAATTGATCATTTTATCTGTGCATAAATGACTAGTCACTGAATGGAAGAAACATTGGAATCTATGAGTCATGACTGTCTTTCTATTCTTAAAATTAGTTACATACGAATCTAAACTTTTCTGCTTTGATTAGAATCAGAAATACAGAAAAAGGTGCTGTCTGGGTCTTTATCCTAGCTGTTAAATATAATCTCTTTTGCATATGTTGATCAATAATGCTCATAACAAATTACTAAGGGGATAAAAGAAATATTCTATTGAATTTTCTAAATTGCTCTTTCTTCTGAATAGGTGTTCAATCGTAAATTGTTGCATGGACAAAATCATCTGTGTCTATGAATGCAATCATCCAGTTAGTCCGTCGTTTTTAGACTGATAAGCCCTTATTCACTTGCTTCACCTGCTCACATTATAGCAATGGGAGTCTGGGGAACCCTGCATAGTGTCCCTAGGGCAGCAGCAGTTTTACTGGCATCCTTTTCGATTCAAAAAAGACAGGGGGATCATAAACTGTGGTTAGAAATCTAGCTGGGGTTGAAGGTGAGGGGCTAGGTAGGAAGGGGAGCAGAGAAAAATGTAGAGCTCAATAAAAAAAATCTAGCTGGAGGAGAAGAAATTAGATCTGCCTTCCTTCCAAATGCTTTTTATATTAATATTTTTATTATATAAAACAGGAGCTTTTTATCAGAGGAAAATTGGCATATACCTTCATGCTAGCATGGCAAAAATTGACAGCAAGTTTAATCACAAGTGAATTCCCAACACCTAGAACTTGTAGTGCAATGAAATCTGAACCATTTCTAAACTGAAGAGTAGGACCAACAATGATTGAATACCTTTGGATATTTGATTTCCTGAAGATTATTGTTAAAGTTATGTAATATTTTTCTTTTCGCTTTTCCAAATGTGAGCCATGATAATAAATACAAGTGCTTTGGAATGTTTCATATCTATCCAGCATTTTTCTGCACTTTTATTAGCCCCTTTCAGTGAACAACTTTCCCCAATTTTGTCCAAAAGATCTGTTTATAACCAATAATTATTTCAGGAAACTAGACCAAAACAAAACAAAACAAAACAAAAAACAAAGCACAAAAAAATGGAAGTCATTAGGAATTGAAAACAACAGCGAGAGGACACACCTACCATGTTCAGGGGCCCCGGTATGAACTACACTAGTGTTTGTGGCACATTTGTTGAGTGTGGACAGCTCAATGGAGCGGTGCTCACCTGACAGCGGTGATCTGGTCCTCCACTTCATACACACCCAGCTTCCGATACACCGCATACAGGAACTTGTCACCTTGGAAAGCAGTGCCTCGGCCATCCACCAAGGCAACAACTATCCCCTCCTTACTTGCAAGATAAGTTATCCAATGAACAGCAAAGACAGACTTTACACTCTGGCTGCAGGGACCTCCATACCTAAAGGAAAAAATAAAAAATAATTTCTGAATTCTTTATAAAATTCAGTTTCCCACAACAGCCTAGAACTGACTCTGGCAATCCCCAGACCAATTATGTGCTAAAAATTCCAATATCAATAAGATTAGAGCTGGCTCTAAGTCAAGAGGAGACCAGGCTTCCCCAGAGGTTTGCTACAAGGAAGTTGTTTTGGGACACAGCCTCTCCTATTCCCCAAAACGGATACATCTAGGGTTGGCATTTCAAGGAATATGTGTGGGTTTTTCGTCATTTCTGCCACCTGCCACTTGCTAAAAGCAGACATAAGATATACTAAAAAAACCCATGGTGTTTTAAGTAAGTTGTGTGTAGGTCAGCCCTGATTTTGGGTGTGATTCCACTAAATGTATTCCATTCCTTTATTTCATTTCTAACTCAATTACATAAGATGTTAAGATGATTTACACTTTTTTTTTGGCTGCAATCTCTCTATCTCAAAGGTATTCTGACACATTCGGCAATTTGCCATCCCAAGGAAATTCAACACAACAAATGCAGGCAAGTCCATCTCAAATCTCAAAACTCCCTCGATCTATTTTAAATAACCATATTTTATTTACTCTGATTAGTTGGGGGAATATATAAAAACAGCATCAATAGGAACTGTTACCAAGGAGAATGGTTCATTCTATTTCATAAATGTGTATTTCATCCAGCATATTTTCAGTAAATAGTTTTACACTAAAGAAAATATTACATACACTTGGATTAGCAAAGGGTACTTCTTTGATCTGTCAAACTGAGGAGGAAGAATCATCTTATACCATAATGCTTTGGAAACAGAAAAAGAGAGAATAATTATTCCATTACAGGTGTACTATCGTTTGACAATACACATCATAAAAGCAACACATACCAAGTAAATCATTAAGAATTAAGAACATGTTTTAAATTGACTTTATCGCATATTTAAGGTCTAATTTGCAAATGACTATAAATCTCAAAATACTTTTCATTCTAGAATCATATATTCTAAAATTAAAATTAGATAATCTCTGTATTTAAAATGTCAGTGTTGAGAGGGAGCTACGAAAAAGTAGATGATCAACTGTATGTATAATCATATTCTAATGTTTAACAAAGCTAAATATTGTTACAGCAACATTATTTTAAATGAGAGCTTATAGCACATGGCTTGGACTATAACATTTACTCAGTAATTTTTCTAAGTGAGAGAAGTGTTCACTTTCACATCTCTACGTGAGAAGTTTTTAAAAGGTCTTACTTATTTCACCGTTATCAAGCTTCTTAATTTCCTCTGTAGGCAGCTGGATATTTCTCAGGGCATTTTCCAATTCCTTGTTTTCTTCCAGTATTTGTATTTCTTTAAAAACATATAATGTTCATCATTAGTTAATAGTATTTATACAAATAATTTCTTTAAATTCCTTCAGCTTGTATGGACGACGCTAGAGTAACTGAGCAAGGGTCTTGAAGGTACCTCATCTTGGCATTCATAATGAGCTGTCTGTGTATTGTGTCCGAGTGTGAGGACATCACACTTCCATCGGTGACCTTCAGTGATCCTTCCAGGCCCTAACATTTCCAACATTCTGCTGGGCGGTGGTGGGCGCATGCCTTTAATCTCAGCACTCAGGAGGCTGAGGCAGGCGGATCTCTGAGTTTGAGCCGAGCCTGGTCGACAGAGTGAGTTCCAGAACAACCAGGACTACACACAGAGAAACCCTGTCTCAGAACACCAACCAACCAATAAACAAACAAGCAAACCAAAAGCCCATTTCCAATGTTTTGAGCAGAAACGTAAGAGCAACAATGCTAATTTGATTGTGTTTTCCCACATCCAACTGTACTTTTTCAGTGTGAAGCCATGGAGCTGAATAGGTGGCATTGCTTTAGAGGTTGACTAAAAGGAGGAATCATAATAACCAGATCACTGACTCATCTAGGTGAAATGGTGATATAACTGCAAAACCTAATGTATTCAGTGTGAGGAGTTAACATCGTTTCTGAGATTTTTATATTTGTATTTAACCTTTTCCTGTTATATTTGATTAATATAGAAATTTCTCTTTATTGAAACCAAATAGCTGTGTACATGATTCCTTCAAAATCTTTTCCCAAAAATTGTCACATATCTTAGTCAAAAAACAGTACACAGTATTGATCTATTTTATACCTGATCAACAATCTCGAAGCTGCTGTTTATAGTCAAGAGTAGTGCATCCTACCTATAATTTCAAAGTTTCAGAGGCTGTGAGTTCAAGGTTCACTTGGCTCACATAGAAGTGAGTTTGAGATTAGCCTGGTCCATAGCCTAAAAGGCCTTCCCTCAGAACAAAACAAAAGTTTCTGTTCTACCTGAGCTCAGTTATATTTCCACACTTTAATGTTTCAAACTGATTAAATCAGTTGATCCTCTGAATGTTACACATTGGCAATACATGTAAATGGGTTTATATTAAGGAAGCTTTTAAAACTAAGTTTTAATTTGATACCACCATCTTCGTGAAAAAAAAAACTAGGCTTTCATACAATATGTAGAGTTACATTTCTGTGAAAGGGAGAAGTGGATGACTTGTGAGATATGGTAATTACTACAAAATAAATACTGAAGAATTTTGTTTATATTCATTTTTGAAAAGTGGTCACCGAAGACAGTGAACTAGAGACTTATAACTACTCTGTTTGCCAAACCACTTCCCGTATAGCTCTCTGTTTTCATATGCTCATGGCATTTTGTTCCAAAACGTGTTATATTTAATCTTAGCACACATAGAAATGCTTTGGGTATGATTTATATAAAAGACATAATAAGTTCCACATTAGCATTGAGTAACCCATCAGAAAAAAAATACTTGTGACCTACTAGAAGTTAAAAACTCACAAAGATTAAATGCACAAATCTAAGTGAATCCAGCTGTTCCCTTCCTTCGTGTGAAGTCTGTATGTGGAGTTCTCCCAGAAGGAGTGAACCCTGTGTGATGCAAGGGTATAGAGTGGGTGATGGACTCATAGATTGCTATTCTTGTCATCTGACTACAGGTACTGGAATTATCTCCTATAATTTTTTAAACTCTATTTCCTTTCTGTCATTAATTATTGAACCTTTTAATTTTATGACTTAGTGAAGTGCCAGGTTTGATTGAAAAGCTAATCAATACTTCTGTAGTTAGAGTTGTATTCTTATGAATAGTGAGCATGAAGTTGTTCTATTAAAAAAGGAGTAGAATTTCCTGGGCTGTGGTAAGAGTGGGAGGTGACACCAGGATTTCTTTATGGGGCTGTGCATTATAAGCCATCAGTTTGTAAGGGGTGGTACAGTCTGGACCATATTCTTTCTTCCCTTCACTTATCCTTGTATATTTAGTACTCATCGAGCCTCCTGAGGGTCTAGCATCAGATATGGAGTCTGTACTCCATATGTTTGTAGATACTTTTTAGATGACAAAACTGAATTGAATTTTAAAAGTCGTAGATCTTATATTTGATTTTTGCTTGTCATATAAAAATGCTGTATTTCATATTAATTAATTTTGTGGAGAATTTGTGGAAAAGCTTGAGGTCATTCAGTGACTTAATTTAATGAGAACCTGAAATGCCCAAAGCAACTAACTTCAAATTGGCCCTCAGTGGTAAGTGCCAGCACCTCTGGGTTTCCATAGTATCGGATTCAAATAGAATCTGCTGTTTTCAAATGACTTTCTTCTTGGCAAAGGAAATGAAGTTTATTGTTTTCCCTAAGACTTCCAAACATTCATAAAACCACCAGCAAACTCTTCTTCCTTTCCCATGACAAGAGATTACTCTCTTCATGTATTCCTGGGCCCTGCCCCTTCCCAATTTCTCAGGAACTTTCTTATTCTATTTCTTGGGTCATGCATGGTGCAGTCAATATGTGTAGCCAAGGCTAGTCTGGAACTTCTGATTCTCCTTTCTCTCTCTCCCTCTCAAGTGTTGAGTTTACAGACACATGCTATGTGCTGTGCCTAGCATTCTTTAAGCCTCTTTAGCCTCATAATTTCTTCAATTAGACTTCAATAAATACTTATCATCTTATAGAACATTAACTTTTCCCAACTAGTATCCAACTTTTCTATTCTCTTCAAAGACACATGCAGTAAAAGCTCTGGTGGCTTTGCCAAAACAAACAAACAAACAAACAAACAAATGAACACCCACTAATTTCCTATGCAGGTCCAACTTCACTTTAATCTCATCAACACCTCCACTCTTCTCTAGAAACTGCCCCTAAAAAGTAGTTGTCCCTGTGTCTTTGTCATTTGTATGCTAGTGTCTTCTTGAGACACTCCTATTTCTCCCTTCCTTAGCCCCATCTCAAGGCTGATGACCTCTTGATTTTCTCCTTGATCTCCTTAACAGTCTTTGTTTTTCACTTCTTGAGTACTGGCATCTTGAAGGCTCCCTTTTACTAACTTACCATCTCATCCACTCCCAAGGCTATAGACACCAAATTCTCCATAAACTAACAACTTCTTGATAATCCTCTTCAGTACAACTGTCGCTTTCACTTTCAATTCCCCAAATCAAGTCACCATAGGCCAACCAGCTCGACTTGCGTGTCCTATCAGTACTTTGAACTCGATATTCAAAACAAATGTCCTCATCTCCTCAAAGGTCTTTTCTCCACAATCAGTACTTTGTGAGTAAAAAGCTAACATTCCAGCCCACCCACCAAGTCAACCATCCAAACAGCATCAACCTCTTGCATATCCAAGAATCTCAGGTTTAATGAATGCCTTTAGGAAGCATTTCCTACCTGTGGTAACCTAGACTGGGGCTCTCCCTCCATGTTTTCGTATTTCCCGCGTTTCCTTTCTCTTAGCCCCACATTTCCTTTTCTCACTGTTGCCTGCTCCTACATTTGCATTGCCCATTAGTTCCTAATCTTCTCGAGGACCGGAATAATGCCCAATCTGGCATCTATCATTTTAGAGAAATAGTACCTAAATTAGTAAATGTTCAATATTTGCTGAATGAAGATTGCTGGTACAAAATGAAAAGAATATTGGGTTAAAAAAAACCCTAAATGTAGTGCTCAGAATCTGCTATAAAATAGCAGTTAGATATTTATCAAAAGTGTGGATTCCCAAGCATGGTTCAAACTGGACTGGACTGGAATCGCTGGAAATCTGTATTTGTGATAAGCATATGTTGTGGTTTGCATGGGAAATGTTTCCCCCATAGGCTCATGTGTTAGAATATTTGCTCTTCAGTGAATGGCAAACTTGTGCTGTTTTGGAAGTTTGTAGAACATTCAGGAGGGCTGGAGAGATGACTCAACAATTAACAGCACTGCCTGCTCTTCCAAAGGTCCTGAGTTCAATTCCCAGCAGCTAAATGGTGGCTCACAACCGTCTGTAATGAGATCTGGTGCACTCTTGAGGAGAAGACCTGATCAGTCGTCCTCATCAGCTTAGACCACGAAGCCCAATATGGACAAGATCAACAGAACCACCATGGTTCAGCATTGCCAGGGCATAAATTTCACTGAACATAAATTTCATTCAGAACATTCAGGAGGTAGAGGTTTTTTAATCACTGAGAGACTCGTCTCTGCCTTTCTTGCCCTTTCTCTGCTCCTGGACTGCAGGTGTGACAGGGCCAGCTACCTCAGGATCCTGCCATCATGCTTTCGAAGCATGATGGACTGTATCCTTCAAGCTGCTTCTTACAGGGATTCAGTTGGAACAATGAGAAAAGTAACTAATACAGTGTAAAAGAATACTGTTCTCATTAGACAAGTTGGTGGATCTGTTCTCTAAAAGAATTTGAGTGTTTCTTAAATTAGAAAATATAAAAATATATATGATGCATATAGAGAGTGGTGTAATAAAACTTTGAAAGCATTAAAAAGATTAGTATCTGCCTAGAATATCACAAGAACATCAAGAAAAAATGCTGGGATATAGAACTTCATTTTATGGAGGAAAGGAAGAGAAGTTATATTTTAGAGTGGTCATAAGATGGACTTTAAATATCTATGGAGATTTCCATTAAAACAAAAACTTCAGAATTTGAAAGTAGTATTGCTTCAAAATGTTGTTCCCTGAATGTTGAATATGTCTAATTAACAAATTTAATCGGTTGTGCACCAAACCATTTCGTTATTAGATACAAGGTTAAAACAACTCCAAAATGAAACTAAATCCACTGCCCTACTTCTTAATGCCCGGCTCTTTCCTCACGTCTTCATTTTCACCTCTTCTTGAGCCATTAACCTTACACAAACCTAATCCCCAAGTGGAGTCCTGACTTGTCAGCCCGGCTGTGCAAGGACAGCTGCAGGCTTGAGTGCTGAAGGAAGAAGCATCGGCATGCTCCACATCACCCTGCTCGCCAGCAACTCTGATCTTTTGGCGTTTAATTCAATGGCCAATCAGAGGACAATATGGAGCCATCAGGAAGAACACTGGGCAATTATATCGTTGGATAACCCTGTGGAAAGCAAAACTGGCCATCTGAACTGTGAACGGCTTTAACCGCCATTCCAAATTCAAGGTAGAGGAGAATTCTGATGACAGCCATCAAAAACTGGAAAGCATCTCCAAATTCCAGGGATTTCTACACATGGCAACAATGTGATATAGCTGTTAACGCAAAACAAACGACAGTGCTGGCATGGCAATTCTCTCTGCTCTGAACTGAATCAGAGAAATAATGTTTGGATTCTTTTGCGAGTATGGGGTAATGCAATAAGAATAATGTGAAGAAGAAGTAGATGGAGGAGGAGGAGGAAGAGGAGGAGGAGGAAGAGAAGAAGAAGAAGAAGAAGAAGAAGAAGAAGAAGAAGAAGAAGAAGAAGAAGAAGAAGAAGAAGAAGTTGTTCCTCGAAAAGCAGGAATTCTTTTTTTGTTTTTTGAAGAGAAAGAAACTGTGTAAATATCTGATTCTAATCTTCTGTGGTTTTAGAAGGTTGGGGGAGGAGAGAACTGATCTCTGTGGTGCAATTCCTATTATGTCACATTGCCTCTTCCAATAGGTACCAAGCTTCAAGTGTTCAGGTTTAATCCAAGCAACATCTGAATCTGTGGAATAATATACTTTATGATGACAACGTGGCTTTACAATTCCTCCTCTCAAGGTGGACCAACTGACTATGCCCACTGCAGTGGCTCATGGTAGACAACTCAGGATATCTTTAGAGGCAGGAGAATACCTTGGTCTGTTCTGCCGTCGTGGAGGGTAGAAATGGGGAGGCCAGGGCCTGTGTACAGGATAGAAACAAAAATGTGACTACTTTTAAAAATAACATTTCACTTTCAGCCAGGATTGCTTTAGACTAGTGCCAAGCACATCTTTTAACTCTTCAGTGGCTTTTTTTAATCCATAGAGAAACAAGCATTTTAAGTTACATTTAAACAACATGCATCATATCAAAACCCAATCAAAGAAAAGATGTGAGAAAAGACTTACCTGTGCTGTAGCTTTTCTAGGAGTAAGCCTGGATAGTGAACACCTAATTAATTACACAGGAAAACCTCAGAAGCTGCAAATGGCCTTCTGGGAAGCTGTCACATGGCATTGGACAAGTTTTAGTTGTGCATTATCAAGCAACCTTCATCAGCATCTAGGTTGTATTTCATCTGCTGAATGTTGAGTTCATTTGACAGGTAATAGCTAATACCTTTTAACCTTGTAATCACATTTACATGTAGAAATAATCTTGTATAGACTATATTTCCTTTTCTAATATGCTGTTTTAGGTCACTTTTTGGGGGCTAGCAATTTGTGGCACAAGGAAGGGCCATATTGAGATGATGCTTGAGGGGTTAAAGAAGGATGGGGTCATGAGGGAAGGTGGGTTTTAATGTCTGTTACAGAGACTCAAACCCAGCCTCCAGCAAGCTATGGAGCATGCAGAGCTGTCATAACATGGCAACATGATGTCCCCCAGCACAAGCACAACCATTGGATATGGCCTGTGACTAAATCAATCTCCAGACTTGGGATGTAAAGTGTCAGCTAGCAGCATCTTTAGTAATGACTGATACATTCATCCTTAAGATGGACGCTCTGTCCAGGACATCATTCCCTACTGTGCTTTGCAAAATTTAGCTTCTCTATGTAGAAATTGGCCATTTTAACAACATATAAATAAATAAATATGCTATCACTCATATGAAGTATAGAGTAAATTAATAAGCAGAGTACACTCTTAAAGAGTGCATTTACTGAGGGACTCTGGATTAAAAGGCAACACACGTAGTTGGGTAGATGCTCTTGCATTCCAAATATTTCCTTCTGCCTTAAGGGAGCCCCACTAGGATTGTGTCCTTGGCCCCAAATAAAGCAGAAGAGGGACTTCTCTGAGTTCTTAGGAGACTTGCTTATGAATGGGGCCTTCTGGCTGGTTCCTGGCAGCTTTCTCCCTGTGGAAAACATGCTTCTGATTTATTCCGTAGAGCTTTAAGTGCCAAGCCCCATGGGCTAATCCTGGAACTCTACAACGGTACCCATGTTTGTACAACTGTAATTGGGGGAGCAGTGTTAGAAGGCACACAGTTTACCTCTGTCACATTCTCTGACTAGACTTTATAAATAATAAAGCTAATATTTTGATTTCCGCCCTTACTTCTTAGTATAACTTGAGACAAGAGGGAAGAGATTTTATTTTGGCTTTCTTAAAAACCAGCAGTCCTTATGTGACAGTTGAGAGTGTTTGAGAAAGAAAATAACTGAGAAGCTTTTCCTGAGACTCAGTGTTGCTTCAAAGCTATCAAAAGGGACACACATGCATATTACATTTGGGGTTAGAAGCTAAGGAGACAAGGCAGTTTAAATCACTCGGCTTTAATATATTAGCATCCATCATACAGAATTTTCATGGGCATATGCTTCCAGTAGTGAAAGCCCACAATTTTATTTTAATCTTAAACTAAGAGACAAACCAATGACAGACTGTCCATGACCCAGCAGGATGAGGACATAGCTCTAGAGATATGACATCAATGCCTAAAATTCCTATTTTCTGCTGGTTTTGTCCTGCGTTACTGATATGATTTTTACCTGCATTAATCCTGTCTTCCAGGGCTCAACAGCACTTTGGAGAGTTTGAAAGTTACATAATGAGGCGTTACTCTTAGCCCTAAAGAGAAAGATTTCAAGGTTTTTCCTATGATGGTGCAGTGACTCATTTTACTGGAGCTTCGAAAACACCAGACGATGTGATGCTTCCCACACAGTATATTTTTTGCTAAATGGGAAATTACCATACTGCCGAGGAAGAGTGAGTGGTAGAAAAGTCAGGCGATTCAAGTTCTAGAAAGGACTCTTCCACCAACTTTTGATGAGGGTTTAGTCTTTGGTTCCTTATCTATACTTCAGTGAACATTTAGGTTCAAGTAGATACTAGAGAGAAGTGATACAAAATGTGTTAGCATGCTTTTCCCAAGAGCTGTATCACATTATTCAAATACAGAGTGCATACCGCTATAAATGCATATATGTTAAAGTGACACTGTTGCCTTTATCAGCATATAGCATAGCAAAAAACAACCATCTTGGTAGAGTTTGCAAAAGGCAGTCATTCTTTCACTGCTCCACGATGCCTATATGTAATGTATTAGACATTTGTCTTCCAGTTATGAGTAGCATGACTAAAGAGATGAGCCCACCCAGCCTTCCAGGAGAGAGAGATAAACAGATGCTCCAGCATCCTTAGTTCAAGGATGCTGTGTGCCTGACATGTAAGCTTTTGATACATGTTACATAAATATAGTGTTTGGGTTGGGAAATGTTGCATATAACTTGAGAGGGACATTTAATGTTTACCTTTAAATGCCATAATCACAATCAGCACATATGGCCATGAACAACAATCTCTTGACATTTCAAAGATGCCACTGACCAAACATTTTATGGAAGTGTTATTTCAAACTGACATCTTGTGACATCTTGAAGGGAGCATTCGGGTTAAAATGGTTATTCATGTCTACATAGTCAAATGAGCCGTGCCTCGGGTTCTAGAGCCAGGTTGTTGGATTAAGGGACGTGGCATATCATTAATTCTTGTTCATTATACAGTAAACCCACAGGAGGCCTCTGCAGTTGAGTAGAAATCTCAATTGATGAAAGGTTCCATTGTTCTCTAAGTCACCTACCTGCACAGGAGTAATTGGTATCAGGAATAGGACGAAGGCGTGCACTTTGTTGAATTTCCTACCAAGTGTACTACCCACTTCCCTAAACTAGTATTAGTGTGACAATGCAGCAATTATAGAATTAGAGATTCTACTAAACCCTCAGTAGTCATAGATTCCATTGGTTTGTAGTGTTATCTTAACTTGTATTTCTTGTTATTTATTCAAGATAACATGTTGTGAATAAAATCAATTTATCTAGATAGCAAATGATTTGTAAAATGTAACCATGGTCTAAACAGCTAGGAAATGCTTCCTGTGTGTTGTGCTACAGTGGTTCATTTGTTAATATTTGAATGAATTACTCAACTGTCTTCCAACTTTTGAGAGGAAGAAAAGAATGACAAAGACTTATTTTCTGTCCTCATTTGATACTAGAATTGGAAGGATAATTTGTCTTCACTGTACTGATCTCAGGTTTCTGGGTCATTGTTCTTTGATACTTTTCCCACAAATGAGGCCCAAGCAGAACAACCACTTTATCAGAAAAAACACTTCTGTTTTGACATTTCTCCTTCTGTACCTATCTGGTAGAAGGTGTCTGCATGCAACATCACAGTGATGGGGAACGTGGCATCTAAAAGCGAGAAGATGAGAGGCAGCCAACTCTTGCTTCAGTTCTGACGATTGCCCAACAGAGCTACGCACTTTAGCTGGTTACTCAGTTTCCTCGCACACAAACAAGCAAGGATAATACTTTCCTATGCTGTTCATCCCCCAAGCCTTAGGCATTTGATAAGATCCATGTATATAACAGGTTCTCAAAAGATGAAAAGCTTCAAGCAATCAGATGGCGTGACAAGGATGATGACAATGGCAGTGGGCATGGTGATGCTTATGTTAGGTCCGTCACCTACCGTAGCAGACAAGTGCATAGTATTTGGCGTCGTAGCTGAAACTTGCTGTGTAATATTGGCACCTTTCTTTCCTTAGATGGCAAGTAACACACTTCTTGCTCGGGGGAGAGTTTCCAATGCTAATTCTAGAAGGAAATGAAAATAAAGCTAAGCTGAAATTTTGAGATTGTATTTATCAAAATGTACTACTCCATGTAAAGTGACTAATTTACATATTGACATCAAACCCACTCTATTTTTCTGTTGCCAATATCATTTAAAGTAGAGGGGAATCACAGTGTTTTGATGTAGCTTGATTTTTGATCCATTTTTGCCTGAAGAGGCACAGGATTTGAGGGAGAAGCCCTCTGTGGTTTTCCCAAAGTGGGAGAGCTGTAGAACACTTGCGATGGCAGTGAGATAGTGGTTTTTCATAGCCATCAATTGCTTATGAAGTAGTTGGAGATCTCCTACCCCTCCCCACCTCCTCTCTTCTTACTCCACATCAAAACATACAAAGGGAGCATTACCAAGAAGGGGTCTCTATTCTTTTCTATGTCTGGAAGGGGACTTCAGTAATATGGAAATAAGAAGCCACATTCTATTTGCCTCCTGAACCTCTCTCATCCTTTCAATGGGACATGCGGGCTTTTGGGAACTCCATCTGAAGACATTGCCCTTCCATCCCGCACAGGTCAAGCTGCAATTTTCCTTCCTCCACGTCTGTCCCCACACTGTGGTTCTGGAGTGGAGTCATTAGTTTCAGTGAATAATAGATTTCTGAACTTCTCATCAAACACTTCATCAGAATCCCTTCTTGGGGATACTGGATGGTATTCTGCCAAGTGTCAGGCTGTGTCAGATCCCATTCTGGCTGCCAGGGTGAGCTCTGCCACCTCCCAAGTCTTTCTCTTCCTTCTCCCTGAGACTGACTGGCGCATGACAGCGGGGAGTCTAGAGACATGGTTGTTTCCAGAGGAGGATCCCAACTGAAAGGTAAATGTGTATCCAGGTGTGAAAGAGGACTATGAATAACAGAGGTTGTTTTTTTTTTTTTTGTCTTTTGTTTTTCTTCTTACAGATTCCATGCTTGAATTTTTGTATGATCTTGGAAATGGAAGAAAGAGAGTTAACAGTAAGGGCTCAGAGGACAGCATACTCATGTTCAAATCTCAACTTCAACAATATTTTCTACTTCCTAAAAGTTATTAAAATTCAATGCAATTACAGGTGCGAATCGGTTAAGATAGTTGGTTTATAGTAGAGCACCGACAACGCTAACCACTGTTTCTATTTTTATATGCAGAAAGGAGTCTTTTGGTTACTATTCCATCCATCAGCAGTACAATTGGCTTGAACTTTAATGACTGAATATAGGGATGGAGATGGCTATAGCATCGTGAGCCAGAGTGGCGGCCACATGACAGGAGTAAAAAGGGGGTGACACATAGCAAGTGCTCAATAAATGCACATTAGTAAATAAAAGTTCTGAATTCACTCCAAGGTTTTGAAATATGTACTACTATGCAAAAATATTTAGTATTTATATCATCGTTAGAATTTCCTATATTGTTCTTTTCAAAAGAAAGTGTTTTAAGTTGGTTCCTATTTTGGAAGCATATGGCTTATATTAATATCGTGTATGTCATTTTCTGAATTATTTACCTTAAGTTACAAGTGTATTTTATTACATTTCACACTTCAAGAAGCATTCTTTATCTGCTTAGGGTTATGATTCGATTTCACTAAAATATCTATGTGTCTCTGTATCTACGTATCAATACTATTTTGGATTGACCTAAATTACCTGTAGATGTTTCTTCTTCCAGGGTAACCTTCAAATTCATTGCTAGAATAAAACCTGAAATGAATTTAGGAAATATTAAGCATTGATTATTAAATGACAAACGTGTTGTCACTAATATTAGTAAGTAACTTTGGAAAAATCCCATTCATTTAAAGAAACTATTAATAATTATGTATAAGAATCACTGCTATAGTTTGAGTTTGGGGCATTTACTGTAGTTTACAGATCATCAGAGAAAGGTAAGACTGAGCTGAGTACACTTTTTATATGACCAAAATATCTTATTCTGATTCATTAGGTATGAACCATGAAAAATGACTTATTTAGAATAATATTATACTTTTCCTTTTTAATTATGAATGTTTATTGGTTTCTCATAACTAAATTATTTACTTTGTATATGACTGAGAACACATTTTGATTCTCTTCTACACTGGCATGTCAGGAAACTCGTCTGAGCTAGATGGTATGAACATATCACAGGCCGTGTTTATTCACCGAGCTGCAGAGGAAACCACAGGAGAACAAACTTGCTACCTAACTACCCAGGTGCAGCCTCAATTCTGTCTTAATATAGCTATGAAGTAGAAAATCCAGTTTGGTGACATGACTTCCATTCCTTTGTGAATTTATTGGAATATCTCAAGGTAGCTGTCTTTTTTTTTTAACCCCTCAAGAAAAGCATAATAGAGTGTGAAAAGTTTAGAATAAACAAGGTTTGTTTTAAGTCTCAGGAGAGCTTAGCAGTTCAGGCATCCTCGGTGTCATTAAAAAAAATACAAACAAAAAAACCAAGTTCCTTAAAGAAGAAAGAGACAACAAAACACAACGCATTTCTCGTATGAAATTCATATTCAAAACCTGCATCCGTCTGGTTTATTTATGTCTGCACTAAAGTCACCAGCCTCTGGCCATCACTGTCACCTGCCTTTCTTTCCCACACCCTTTCATACAGTGTGTGAATGAGCTGCTCACTCCCCTCCCCTCAGTACTCCTCGGCGCTTTCCCAGGCTGTCAGAGTTTCCAGTATTGTCTTCCCCTCCAACACTGCAGCCCAGTTGCCTCTCTCCTCTCCCTCACAGTCAATAATAATAATTATTCCACCCCATCTTCCCTAAATATCTACCCTTTCTTGTCATTCACTTAAGAAAGATGAACTGATCCCTCACTGTGTCAGGACTCATGTTGAGGACACACAAAAAAGGAGGCATTGTCTTTGTCTTTCTAGTCCACAGCTCATTGTCCTCAGAGCAGCTCACGCCTCGGTCACCCGGCCATCATTATAACCAGTGCAGGATCTTCAAGCCTTCAGGATGTTTTTTCCCCCATTTCCCAAACCTATTTTGTCTGAAATTTATCTCCCGTTCCTTTTTATCTCATCACTTTTCTGACTCTAGTCACTTTCATGGCTGTTCTGTGTAAGGACCAAGCTCCTTTGACCCTGTTCAAATAATTTCATAGAATGGCTGTAAGTTCCCAACACTTTCTATATGGTAAGAACAGACTAATAATTCTCTTCCTTTGCCCCCCCAAGTTCCATTTAATGGCAGTCAGATTATGAGTACTGGGGGAACATCCCTAATTTACACAGCGTTAACACTGATGGGGCAAAACAAAGCAGGGACTTCTGATTAGTTAAATGCATCACAGATGACTATTCCAAGATAGTTTTATAGGACAGTGTGTAGGATGAACAGAAAGGAAAGAATCTAAAGAATTCCTTACTGAGGTTAACAGCAACAGTCTTGGATTCACAAACCTTAGTTCTCAAGTCTCACCTTCCACTAATTAAATGGCCTTTAGCCAAGTCAATTACCTGCTCTGAGGATCTGATTTCTCATCTACACACCGGGGCACTCATCCTTACCTCCCAGTCTCTGGCAGGCAGTAATCCTCCAATACCTGACGGCTGTTACAGGTATCATGAAACCCAGATAACACCAAATCACTAGAAAAGAGTCTCTATATCTGTGGGCTAACTTCTATGGGGTTTTGAAGCTTGTTCATTGCTTTAAGGGTTGCAGAATAAAATTAACCTTTAGAACCAATTGTTATCTGAGGATTTTTATACTTTCCATAAAAGTACCTAATAAAATTCTCCCCCAAAGGAAATCTTGCTGACTAGTTCTTAAAGAATGTGCACTTTTATTGGAATCATAGTTGTTTGAACGTAACCAGAGAGCAACAGAACGCTCTTCAGGTTAGCTGAGTAGACAGTACAGTTCATCATTTGTACATCCATTGTTTGGTGCCAATTAAAATCTGAATGGTGCATCGTGCCTATGTGAAATACTTACAGTGAATCCTGTGTCACTCTGAATATATATATGGCCTCCCACTTGCCACTTGTAATTTGAATAGCATTTTCCTATAAAAAGACAAACATTATGTTGTGTGAAGCTGAGCGTTACTTGAGCAACCTCAAATGAATGATCTTTGAGGAGATAAATCTTGGAAGGAACGTACCACAGTGTCTTTGATATAGTGAATATGTTTGTAACCATCCTTGTCGCTAAATATTTTGTAGTACGAAATGGCATCGTGGCTAAAAGCTGGTGTTGAAACAAAGAACTGAAAGAAATGAACAGAGGTTATATTCAAAAGGACAAACTAAAGCCACAGATTTTTCTTTTTAAAGCCGTATATGGCTAAGGATCCTAGTGCCTGGCCTCTCTTATCACCTGTCACTCATATCTGAAATTCCAAGTTTTCGGATGACAGCTTTTCCAGTGATCTAATAGGCACTTGCATGTGCCAACTGGTGCTTGTTTGCCACTACATGTGCCCTCCCCCCTGAATCCCTAGCATTACACTGTCTAATCTAACAAATTCCTGTTCTAAGGTGATGTGGTTTGGAATTGAGTTAAATGAATAACAAATGAGCGTTGGTACTTAATCAAACCAGACTTTAAAATGAGGCATTTGAAAAAGTATAATTCTCACTAAAACTTACAGTACTTTTAATTTTTGATCTGTCTAATGCTAAGTTCCTAATGTCAACAATTTAACGAAGGCATTTGAAAGAGTCTGATATCGTGGTCCAGCGACCACAGATTTTAGTAGTCGGGCAGGCCCAGCGCACTTGAGAGGAATCATGAAGCACAAGTAGGGAGTAGAATGACTTTAGCTCCCCGCTCAGGAGACAGAATGACCTTGTGATCTGTTTTTTAAAGAACTCAGCATACCTTGCTGGGAGCCATCTAATTGCACTGGAACTACGAAACATTCACATGTCTTGGGACAGAACTAATGGCAACTCAATATCCTAAGAACAGACAACTGAAATTCTGCAAATGTCTCATAGCAAATTTCCATCAATAGTGTCATGTTCCTCCCTTGTAAAATTTTGATTTGCTCTATCGATAGTGTCATGTGTCTACCATTGTAAAAATTTTATTTGCCCTACATTTATGGCTATTTTTATAGGTTGTCCTCTGGTGAAATGATGACAATTTTCTGAAAAAAATCTCACGAGAGCAGAGGTCATGTATATCATGTAAGAATACCTTGAAACTTTATCTGGTTTAAGTCTCTTTATCTGGTTTAAGTCCATGGAACAGTAGGCAAAAGTGTTCAGCTATTTTACACCCAAGGAAAACAATAAACACCAAAGTGCACACCAGTATCTTCTAGCTACAAACATTTGTCCCTTTCTATAACTTTTCTGAGATCAATTTCTGAAGAAAGCAGTAGTAGAAAGAATCACTATGGCTTACTGAATGATCACATTTGGATGCAATCTTTTGATAAAATTATTTCACTTATATTGTGATCATATGCCATTAAAATGTAAAGTATCTCTTATATCTCTCCTAGGTGAATAATGCTTCTCTAAATTCATTTCCACCTGGATGAAAACTTTATAGCTGTAATTATGATTTAAAAAATGGAAGATGTGGTCCTACTCGATTAGTGTTAGCCCTAGATCCGAGGACCACAGTCCTAATGAGAGAGAGGACACAAGGCAGCATGGAGAGACATAGGAAAGGGTTCTGTATCCTGGAGGCTGCCTGATTGATGAATAAGTCTTGGCTCAAGTTTATTCTATTAAATGTAAATGTCTGATTTGTCTTTAAATAGATGTGGAACAGAATGGAAAATTGAGTAACGTGAGACTGCTTTCTGTTTATATATTCATAAGCATCCTTCATTGTAGGATTTTGCATCTTGAAACAAATTACATTAAATGAATCGAGAGGTTAGAGACTAGAAAATTAATTGGCAATTTGGTGGATGCATTGCACTAGTATAGGGCTTGAGCAAAGTTGTTCTTTCATTTCATAAAGTTTCTCCCTCAACTATTATGGCAGAACTACTTACAAGGATCCTCTTTACAACGACTCCCTTGTACTCTGCACAGTGAGATACAATTGGTTCTGCATTGTCTTAGTCACGAAAATGGAACCCACATCACAGGACATTTTAATGTTACATAGTGAAAAGTTATCCCCCCAATATCTAGTGAGCTACTTAAGGGACTTTTAGAAAGATTGCATTCTGAATAAAGCTTACAATTTCATTTTTAGTGAAAATAAAAAATTAACAGGCCAGACTGTTTTGCTTTAGGAAATTAGAACCAGGCAAACAGGAAGAATCTTTCTGCTAGGCTAAGTCTGTTATCTCCTCCCTTTCACTGCGCACATGGAAGACAGTTGCTTCCGATGAGCAGGTAACTTAGGGGACGTAAAGAGGGTGTGAAATATTTCCGCTATCACGTTGGCAGGGCTAGGACCATAATGCAGCCTGAGTTAAGTGCTTCTTGCAGCAAGTCACACCTGGACCCTAGATAAGACATTCATCTGCACTGACCTCAGCTTTAACAAGGTTAAAGCTCTGGTTTTGTCATGCTTAGATTTTCTGAGCTTATTTTCTGATGCTTATCTCTGTGTGAAGTGCAAAGCCATTTAAAATGTCCTACCTAGAAAGCAAGTTTACTTATCACAGTGCTGTTTTGTGCCATCCTCCCTAAATGGCAAAAGATGATGCTTAAACTGAGTTAACAATTAGTTAAAAGTACAGGTTTCCAGATAACAAACACAAAATTCATGCTTTGCTTTTAATCAAGAGGTTTTAGCAATGGGCCATAGATATGTGGAGCATTGTTTAATGAGCTGGTGACAGTTTTGTTATTAACTGTAATCTAAGTATTATGACTTTAGAGCTTATTTTCTAAATGTAAGAACAAAAAATTAGGTTCTTTTATTTTGTATACTTATAGGAAAAATATTTCTAATTAATTTCTTGTGACTTTTGCAGTTTAAATTTCTGAGATGAATTCTAAACAGACCACTTTTTATTACTAACCATTTATTGTATACTACTAGTATGACTACCCTTTGAAATTTCTCTAAAGACCCAATAAATATTCATTAACAAGGACTGGGAATATAGTGTGTGGTAGGACACCTGCCTCGTATATGTGGCCCTTGTTGATCACAAGTACTACATGTGCACACACACACACACACACACACACACACTACCTAAATGACTGTATGAAGCATGTAACATACCTAGGTTTTCTTAGGTTAATTTCATTGCTACTAGTTTGATTATAGGTCAAGGAAAGCTATTCAATAAAGCAGGTACCTTCAGAGGATAAGAACTTATTCCCCAAAGTTAACACTATGAAAATGTTTTGGCAGTTCCTCTTCTGAAATTGAGAAGTTTCACTACTAAATAAATTTCCGAAGATAAAAATTAATATGCATGGTTCCCTTTCTGTACACCACATCTGATCACAGCAGAGCAGCCACCCCAATGCAAATGCTTGCTTGATGCAACCATTGTGACGTTGGCAGCAATCAGACAACATTCGCTTATTCTCCCTTAAAACTTGCTTATTTTTTATGCTAAATGGACCTCATGTATCACCGAATAACTCCATTAAAAGCTTCCAGGCACAAGTAACCATAAATCATAATAAAACACACTTTCCTGTTTGATGCCTAACCATAACATACAAGGTGAACCACATACACACTGGAAAACTCAGTTCAGTGAGTTAGGTACCATTAAAATAAAGGAAAATATAAAAACTCATACTCCACCAGCCCATCCTGTTCTGCTTTCTTCTATATGCTCCCGGGTCTAAAAGATAAAAGAGAGAGATCCTATTGAGCATAAGAAGAACAGTTTTTTTGAAACCATAATATGGACACTTTGAACAGTCAAGGCGCCTGGTCAGTGTGTAGTGTATCCAACTGCTCAGCCTCTGGTTCAGGAGACTTTATTAACTATTACAGAACAGCACTGCTGAATCTGTATCGACAAATCAGCGCCGGACCTAATCTTAGATTTTTTTTCCCCTTAACTCTTCCACGAGGCAGGTATCGGAATTATTGCACATGTATGGAAGTTCAGCACAAGCCAAGCACACAGTATGTTAGCGAGTAAAAGGAATACCATAGTAAAGTCAAGGTTGTATTCTTTTTTCTCTTCTGGGGTAACTAGAAACCTAAACATTTGTACTTTTTAGGTTTTAGCAAAGCGCAGAAGACTCACTTCTTAAATAAATATTTGCCTTTTTTCTAGACAAATAAAAAACATTCTGAGTGGAATTAATATGTATAGATACTATAGTAACTGTAGCGGATGGATAGGAAAGTAGCCACTGGAAATCTGGAAGCAAGGAAGACACAGACATTAGCAAGAACTCAAAGAAACCTGTAAGCCATCAAGGAATTTTGAATGTCTGTGGATAAATTCTTTGAAGAATATCACTTGCCAAATATGGAAAATAAAATTGTAAACAAGAGAGATGATGTGGAATTGGTAGTGGATATGGTGGAATGAGGCCAAGGCGCCACCTAGAATGTGAATGTTTAAGAAATACAATAAAGACCCAGATCAAGGGCACAGTCCTGGGGATAGAGTACAGGAAATTTTGAACGTTCGGATAATCAGAAATCATTTTTGAGAGTTATTGGCAAATAGTTCTGGAAACATCTATGTTTAAGCTATGAATAAAGATTACCTGGAGGGAGTTAAGCGGGCACTTGTGAAAGAACCAGCAGGATAATTGGTTACGCTTCGGGGAGAAGTGTTTTTCTGTAGCTGAGCCACATTTCCCAGCTTCCCTTCTAGTGGGATGTAGTTATGTGTTAAGGACTAGAAACAGCGTGTGAACAGAAAAGGGAAACAGGCTGTTTGCAGCCCTTCCCATATAAACATCCCATGCGGACATGCAGACCCCCACCCTCTTCTCCTTGTTCCAGATGAATGTTAATGACTTTGAGTCACACATTAAGATAACAGAATTGCGATCAGCTGGGCTTCTGGACTATGATGGAGCAGAGGACCCACTCCATACCATATCCATTTTCTTGGCCTTGCTCTTGGTTGTATAAACAAACTATAAATTCATATTATTTTAAGGTATTCGTATAAAGTATTAAGCCACTTCATCATTGGAATTTCTTCCTACAGCAGTGCTGTTGGCCTGCCTTGGAGATGTAGAGAATGAAGTTTCTACGTAAGTGGTCAACCTGACTGCCCAAACTTGAGCTCAACAGGATGACAGCAATGGACATGTCAAAGCAGTTGGGGAAAAGCCTATGAGGCCTTACCCCTGCACGCACGCACACACACACACACACACACACACACACACACAACTATAGGCAACTCAGAGCTGGAAAGGTAGACACAAATTGATTGTCCAGTTTGTACCTGCTGTACAAACAAGGTACATTGTACAGGCTGACCAGGTCCTTCCTACTGAGGAATATATATGTATGTACATATGTGCATGCAACGATAATTTAGAAAAGAAGAGGGTATAAATTTGAAGGAAAGTGGGGAAGGGTATATGGAAGTGTTTGGAGGGAAGAAAGGGAAGGTAGAATTCTAATTTATTATGATTTCAGAAAGAAACAAAGTTCTAGGTGAATGAGATTTACCTAGGAAAGAAAAGAACGGGGGCTGTGAGAATGGCTTCTTGGGGAGGTGCTTGCCTTGCAAGCATGATGACCTGAGTTCCAGCCCCAGAATTCATTGTAAAATGCCAGGCAGGTATATTGGTATGTACCTGTAATCCCAGTACTGTTCCCTGGGACCTGCTGGATGTTCGCATGCATACCCGTTTAGCTAAATGCTGAACTCAGAGTAATGAGAGACTCTGTATGAAGGAGATGATCAACATTCCTGAGGATGGCACCCAAGGTTGTCCTCTGGCTTCTACACTCATGTCGAACACACGTGTGTGCTCCTGCCCTCACCACACACACAACACACACACACACACACACACACACACACACACACACACACAGAGAGAGAGAGAGAGAGAGAGAGAGAGAGAGAGAGAGAGAGTCGAAATGAAAGGAAGACCTTGAGAATGCATACTCTTCCAACAACGCATGAAGACAAAAACGGTTCTAAGAGGAGTTTTTGATTATCTCCTATGCTGGTAGCTAGTGCCTCACAGACAAAAAGAAAAGCAAGATTGGAAAAAAGATTTTGAGTATTATTAGTCATGTAGATAAAAATTATTTTAGTTTATTCTTAGAGAGACAAGACTAAAATATAAGATGGTTGTTCGTTAAACTATAAATTTCTTTTCCTTCCTTCCTTCTTTCCCTCCCTCTTTCTTACTTCCTCCTTCTCTCCCTCCATTTATTTCTTCTTTCTTTCTTTCTTTCTTTCTTTCTTTCTTTCTTTCTTTCTTTCTTTCTTTCTTTCTTTCTTTCTTTCTTTCCCTTTTGTTGCAGGGTTTCCTTGTATAGCCCTGGCTGTCCTGGAACTCCCTCTGTAGACCAGGCACTCCTCAGAAATCTGACTGTCTTTGCTTCCCAAATGTTAGGATTAAAGGTGTGCACCATCACTGCCCAGCAAGCTATGAATTTCTTAATTAATTTCACCAATATTGTTATAGTATAAATAACTGTTTCCAGCCTCTTTACCTCTTTCATGTCTGGCAACATCAATAAAACATAGACTGACTACTCAAAATTATTACTGATTTTCAAAACACAAATACATTTGTCATTAGTGTTGCTGTTGGAAAATTATGAGTTAATTCAGCCACTTATTCCAAATATAATTACTTTTCTAAATATAAAGGTTATTTTTCAGGACCCCCTGTTCCATATTGTGGAGATATTTTATGTGTTCTGTTGATTTATGTTAAAATTGTCTCATATTTTGATAAATTATAATTTCAGATTCTAAATTAATCCATTATTATTGGTCTGTGTTTATAGTTTCCAAGCTAATAACATTAAAGCAGAGTTCATAATGCTTAGATTCAGCGAGTGTTGACGATATATCCAACCAGAGCCAGTCAATCAGATCAGTGTGTTCCAATTAACTAGTTTAATTAAGATCAGGTTTTGGCAATGATACTACTTAAAACTTTTCTTTTTGCTTTGTTTATAAAGACATAAATGAGATAAACTCTGTGTCTATCAAATTTTCTTAAGGTTAGCCAAGGCTTTCTGACAAGGTAATGACTTAAAAATAATTTTAGCTTAAGTAATGTTGACTAGTATAGCCCTGATATATTTCCAAGCAGAATAAAATATTTTCCTCATAAAATAAAATGTTCTAATTCCTAGATAGAATTTAATGGCTTACTTTGATTGATCTTGACTTTAACTTCACAAAATAAGCTTACTCTATGTTTGGTCTAATGAAATATTTCTTCATAATTAGAGCTTTCTAGAAATGTGTTCAATATTTCTTATTTAAAGAAAGAATTTAATTTCTTAGTCTTTAAAATGAGTACTTAAAGACAGATATATTTTAATGATTTTGACTCATTAAGTTCAGCAGATAATGTTTGAATCTGAACAGTTAATTGAAGCTCAACAGTAAATTTGTATTTTATTTTCAAGCTCCCCACCTTTGGATTAATACAGTAGGGGGTGCTCTCCAAAGATAACTGGGCAGTGGCATAGGGTGTATAATGATCTAAGAGATCATGTCCTATTAACAGGCACCCACCTTTTATTTAAAAAATAGGCAAAATTTGAATCTCTTTTGTAATTTTTTTTCAATTTTTGACAAGCTAGACCATGTCCAATTTTCATTTCTTCTCCATTTTTGTGTGAAACGGCTATTTCCCTAATAGACCCATTCCTTTTATGCCTCATCTTCTTTGTTTTGCTTTTGTCTACTGCTGACCTGGCCATGTCAATGGGAGAATCACCATCCTAAAGTCACATTATCTCATTTAGTATTTTTCTATATTCAAATGTTTAATAAAAACAGCTGCTGTGCTATGTACTCAGGATGCTGTGGTTGTTGTGAAGACGTGACACATTTTTCTAAAGAACAATACGCAATTGAATGTGCCAAATCGTGTTTCACAGTACAAACTGTGGCCTATAAATAAGAAGTTCCTGTTTGTGTTTTCATCTTTGGAAAGAATTGCCAGTGGTTTTAACACACTTTACCTTTGGACAGTCCCATGAGTGCCAATCTTCCCTGAAGTCACATATAGACAGGACCGAGACATTCTGCACTCTCTTTAGCCACTGCAAACATATTCGTTCGTCAGTCACCCATGTGAGCCAACTGAAATAATAGTCACTGCCAACAAACCGAAACAGATAGCCCATTACCACTTTTAAATAATAACTTCATTTATATTTTCTGAAAGACAGTTGTTTTATAGGATTTATATTTAGTAGGCAAAGAAGACAAACTTTCTCAGAGAAGAATATTGAAATAGAACTGCTGGTTAGATTAAATAAAACCTTCTTAATCTAAGCTAATTATTTCATACTTGAGTTTTCTTCTCATTTTTGGCATAAAAGTTAAGATATAAGGGCAAAGCTCTCTGTCTGTCTCTCTGTCTGTCTGTCTCTCTCTCTCATATATATATGGCACAAAAGTGTTAGATTTTCTATTATGTACCCATAATCTCATTATTTTTTCACTTTTTAGTTGGTGCAGAAGGAGTAAATATAGTGTAAAGACTGTCTTTGCTTCCAGGTGGGGTTCATGGTAGAAGGCAACCTTTAGCTGTCACCATGGTCAAGGCTGAAATTTGGGTTAATATAATAATCAGATGATGTAAATAGAGTCGATGGTACTTATAATATAAGTGCCAGTGAATGGCTGTGATGGTTATACTTGTCTATGAATTAACATTTATATCTAGAATTGCAGAACATTTTGTTTTTTCCATAGAGCTAGAAGGGACTTGGGGCTCAAATCCAGATCTCATAATACCCTACCACAGTGAAATTATTTACCCATGTAGTTCTTTGTTTCTATATTAATTTGAAAGAATAATGTACTGATTTAAATATGTAAATATGGGCCGTGAGTGTGTAGAATGTCTCTTGACTTATGTACTGTTTCCACAATTACTTTTAGCACTAAAGGAAAATAATATTTTAAAATAAAAACACCTATTCAAGTTTCCATTAACCAGGTTGAGTTTAACTTTGTTTGATTCTCCTTGGTGTAGCTGGAGAAGACCTAAGCCATGTAGGTAGGTGTGCTAGGCAGGTAAGGCACTTAGAGACATTGTTTGTTTTTGTTTTTGTTTTGAGACAGGATTTCTCTGTAGCTTTGGAGTCTGTCCTGCTAGCTCTTGCCCCGAACTCACAGAGACCCACCTACCTCTGCCACCCAAGTGCTGGGATACAAGGCATTTGGCACCACCACTTGGCTGACTATCTGGTTTATAATATCCCCATGATGCTCATAGATCCAGAGACCTCAGCTTGAGGGAAGTAGATCAGACATTAATGGAGTATGCTGAAGTCATGATAACCTTTTCAATCTGCAAGTTGGTTCCAACTTTACATTTCTACGTCTGAGGAAAACCCAAGAGAGCTTTTGATTCATCACCATGGTCACCTTTAAATGAGTCTTTTAAATGGGTAAGAGGGTATTTTAAAAACTAGTTTAAGAAACTTATTTGTGACTTTTAATTTGCAAGCATCTTGCATGTTAATTTTCTGCTTCTGGCATGCGCATTTTTAACTCACTAGAAAAAAGTCTAAGCTATGATTTAGGAAGTTCGATATGTTAGAATTTGGTTAAAAATGAGAGACAGAGTCGGGTGGTAGCTCCCGCCTTTGTCCCGGCACTCAGGAGGCAGAGACAGGTGGATCTCTGTGAGTTCGAGGCCAGCCTGTTCTACAGAGCAAGTTCCAGGCTAGCCAGGACTGCACAGAGAAACCCTGTCTTGAAAAAGAAAACAAACAAAACAGAAGGAGAGAGGGATCTGAGATCACTGACCTTGAGGCTATCATTTCTGGAACTGGTACTTCTATGGGGCCTACGTGGTGCGGGTAGGTAGTGTCAACAATAAAGATACGGACAACAGGATTCTTAGCTCCAGCCTAGCAAGAAAATGGAAACTTATAAGCTAATACCATTTTTACTTTCCACCAATATTTTTAAAACATCTCATGATTCTAGGTATATTTTAGTAAGTGAATAAAGTTGGCAGTAAATACAGTTGGAAATATTCTGCATAGAGTCCAGGAACTTCATTTCTATTGTGCTTGCAAGGCAATACCAATGTTGTACCAATGGGAGTCAAAGGTATTTCCTGTGTTTGACGAAGGACTCGATTTACAGGAGAAATCACTGGGGATACCAAGTGTACATCTGCCACCTGTACTCTGGCCTGATTTTTGAGACAGCTGTGTTTCATTATTTTTCAGATGATAATGAACAATATAGCCATGTGTTCTGAAGGGCAGGGATAGATCTGTCTGGAAGAGAATAGAAAGCAGAACTATACGAAACTTACCTTTTTTGTTTTTTTGCTTTTGCCAAGGATTGAATGAACAGATTGTTAATCTCTCCATTTGCCTCACAACACACAACCATTGCTTCCTTCCCAAAACATAGGGGAAATCACACTAACAAGTAAAGTGCCTGTGGGCTTTTACCCTTTTCCTTGGTTTGTGCGTATTGTGCTACTATCCTAAAATTTACCTGATGTTATATGCCTCATGCCTGGACAGTGTCTGAATTGATGTTATTTTGCTTCAGGAAGAATCTTGCAGTTAAAATAAAATTTGAATCCGCAAAGTTTGGGAGCACAGTATTCAATAACTCAATGCTTTCTGCCTTCATCTAAAGTGTGGTTCTCAACCTTCCTAATCCTGTGATCTTTTAATATAGTTCCTCATGCTGCGGTGGCTGCCAACTGTAAAACTATTTTCATTGCTACTTCATAACTATATGTTTTCTACTGTTATGAATCATACTGTACATATCTATATTTTCCAATGGTCTTAGACAACCCTTCTGAAAGGGTCGCTTGACTTCAAGTGGGTCGTGACCCACAGCTTGAGAATCACTAATCTAAAGGATGTTTTGTCTTTTCTGAGACTTCTTCAGTTCTTTGGAATTTTCTAATCTCTCCATCCAGCACTAAAGGTTTTAGTGTCTCTCATTTGTAAAGAAACACGAGGACTGAGGTCCACACTCCCAGATACGTAATGTCACTCCTCAGTTCTGAGTGTCTTCACCTCATCTTGCTCACACTGCTTCTCCAGAACATCCCAGTTCTTTCAATTTTGGATTCGAAGTATCAGGGTTTTCACTTCCAAGCATCTCCAACTTTTCATTTTTCTACATAGTCCTTGAGGGGACTCCTATGTCAACACACACTTCCTATTTCCTCCCTTTTCTTAAATGGCTTTTAACATAAACATTATAACTCGACTACTCTCTCTGGGTTGTCTTTGGCTTATTTCAAAAGCCACTTTTGCAAATGCCGCCACATCCATGCTGTCACATGTAGGGACCTACTGGAGTAATTCATGATTAGGGTTTGGCAAGTAAAAGCAGTAGGAGCTATGTATAAAAAAGTCACATTCTAAAAAAAAAAAAAAGTCTAATTCTCTTGCAAGAGATAAATTCATTCCCTGATTTTCTGCTCTTATGCCTTTGTCTAAATTTAAAAGAGGTAACAATGCTCCTTCCCTGTCCCTTAGCCATTCTGCTGCACGCTCAGGTCCTCTTCCAGTCTTGGAACTGAATAAAAAGTATGCATGGTGTTTACCTCCGTTATTAGCTTAAAGAAGACACGGAGGCTCATAGACTTCACTGACCTCTCCACAAAAGATCTAATCATATGCCCGATGCTACCTGACCAAGACCTCAAATTCAACATTTGAATTTCCCTTTTGGGTTTGCGTTTACATGAGAATTCAAGAGGGAATTGTGAAACAGAACTTTATCCTGAATTTGGAACATAGAATGAATATATATATATATATAAATTATATATATATATATATATATATATATAAAACTAAGTTAAGCTTGTTTTTCCTCCATGATCTAGACCATATGTTTTTTTTCAAAGATTCTGCAATGGAGTTTTTTCAGAGACTACTTCTTCCAGCCTAGCCAGATGTCCAAAGCAACAGATGTCCACATAAACAATAGAGCACAGTACAGTGTTTGCTTTCCAGTGACAAGGACAAGTAACTCTGCAAATGTGTTGATCCCACCTCTATTCATGGTAATGATTGCTCATTCTGATATCAAGTGAATGAAGGCCTCTATGAAAAGTATCCAGCATACCTTTGGATATGGAATATTTATTGTTCTAGGATACTGTCCATCACCGTAATAGGAATAGGCAATAATTGGTATGTCCGAATCGTTAAATTCTGCATATGCCAAAAATTTTCCATTTGGAGACCACCAAAGAGCATATTTTGCAGCAAGCATTTCCTCTGAAAAATAAGTATTTACATATAATTTACAACTATAGCTTATTCTTAAAATCATTGTCAGTACTTCTAGACAAATATTTATTGACTTAAATCATGTTTTTAATGTGGATGTAACATATGCCAGACTTTGGTTATTAAAAAATACTGTGAATTAAGAGGAACAGTTTAAACTTTATTCTACATCAGACGTCAATTAGTCTTGTTAGTAACTGCTGCTAATCGCAAACGTAACATTTAAAATAAATAATAAACACATTGATAATAATTAATTTTCCCTTGAGGGCAATTAAAAAATAACTTAAAGTAGCCCTAATAGGCTATGCTATAGACTTAGGTAGATAAGGCTGTCTAGTAAGTAGGCAATGCCTAAGTAGACAGAGCAGACTGTAGTTTCACTGCCAAATGACATTGCCAGTGGAGGTTGAGTTTCATTCCTAAGAAGTTTTTAAAACCAGGGTTAATGTGTGTGTATAAAAATATACATATACATATATCTTTTTAAAGAAAGGGGCTAGAGAATAGATTAGAAGACCTCTTAAAATCCAATTAAGGCATGTGTACTACATGTCTTAGAATAAGAATAAAATTTAAGAGGATGTCAATATAAAAAACTAAGAACATTTTCCTGCTAAATTGTGTAGTTGTTTACCTCGGAGGGGAGGAAGAGTTCTTCATTAAGTCAAACAAAAATGGGATAGCACACTAAGTAACTGAGGACCATATACTTTTTAGAATATTATGTACTTTATAGTAACATTCAAAAATATTGATTCCACTGGTCCCTGATAACAAGATTTTATTCTTTAAGATGAGTCACTGTCTACTTACAACCTATTAACAGTTTTCAGAAGGAGAGCCAATCATAAGAACAAGATCCATTCTACTAAATATATGAGAACATTTTCAGCTTTAAGCCTGACACAGCAGCAGTAGAAGAGAAATATAACTTACCTTCATAAACCCAGTCTGGAATTCCATTAAATATTTTATTTTCTCTTCCAGTGTAAGTTATTTGAAAAGGTGGATCTCCTGGTCTTTGTTTCAAATAAATATTGTTTTGATAGACATATGCCTAGAAATGGTAGAAAATTAGTGAATGAGTGAAAATTCTCTAACAAAAACAGTAAAAATATTTATTTAATTACTTATCTATTATCTTTTAAAGGGCTGGTAATTCAAATGCAAAAGGATTCACAACTAAAATAATGTAACAGGTTAAAAATTTAATCAACTTATATTAACATTTTATGATTTTAAAAATCTTCATAAAATAAAATAATTTTTACTGCAAATAATTATTATCCAATACATAATAGTGCATATTGACAGGCAGTCAAACAAATCCCTAAATATTAATAGCTAGCCAGATCTAATCTTTATTTAGAGTCCTTAAATAAGAGATTGGACAAAATTTCATGTTGTCTGAAGCTAGTCTGGGAAACTTGTGAAAACCATATTTTTCCTGAGTTTTCTGGCACAACGCATTCTGGCTGAGTGTAAGGATAAAGTTTTTGACTGCGGTATTTAAAGAAGTCTATCCATGAGCTTTGGATTTTGCGGAATTCTCAAACGGGTTTCAATTTATCCAAACTCTTCCCGTTTTTAGCCACTAAAATAGTCATGATGTATCTTTTTTTTTTCCTTTTAGGCAGGGAAATTTAACAAAGGCCAAAATAAAATGGCTCCTCTTTTATTTAAATGATTAAACACTTCTATAATCTAAACACTTACTAATTTACTCCCAACAGGCGACCAGCATAGATACTGAATTGGACGAGGGAGCTCATAGCCTCTCACAAATTCCCTAGAAAGAAAGAAAAACAAATATATTAAAAACACAATTCTTGGCATACAATAATTTTTTAAAAATCTGCTTAAACAGAATAAGTAAACAAAACATTAAAATGAAGGACATCTGTAAGAAATACCCCCACTTTTACAAGTACAAAGGAGGAGTGCATGAGAATAAGGTACTACAGCCATGCACAGTGATTGCCATCCTCCCATTGGTTTAAAAGCCACCTAACTTGTCTGTTTTCAGAGCTTCACGGTGACTAATACACCCACAGACTTGGTCATCTAGACATCATCTAATAGAGTCCCTCTGTTTTATAGAAGGCCACTGTGAGACATGAAGAGATGACAATGGCTTTTACAAACTGCATTGCTGGTTCTTGGGCAGACCCCAAATAAAACTCCAGTCATTTAACCCCTGAGACTGTAAAATTTGCACACACCAGACTAAGATGGTCGCTGACGTGCCTTCCAGCTCTGAGTTTCTATAATTGTGCTCAAGTTTAATATGTGCTCTTCCACATCCTCATTCACAACCCCCATCTTTGTGAATGCATATGAATTTCAAATTTTTGAAAATAAGCTGCCATTTGACAATCTCCCTAGGGATCTGACTTGAAATCAGAAAAGGAAAGGAACATCTGATCTCAAGCTAAACTGAAAAACAGATCGTATACTGGGCAGTGTGCCTTAAGCTTGCAAAGTTCTCCACCCATGGGGAAAATTTCAGATATTCTATTGGCCAAAAAAAAAAAAAAAAATCTTACTTTGATGTTTAGAGTCCTTCTGCAAGCTTCAGCTATGGGAATTGCATTGTGGAGCTCTTGTAGCTTTTCAATGAGAACACATTATGCCCTAGAGAATCCTAAGCTTCTATGCTGAAAGTTTCGCTACTTGACAATCAGGACTGGTTTTGTGAGACAGCCTAGCAATATCTACTCCTAAGACCAATTTGAAGATATTCAGAAAGACCCCATTTCCTTTCTACTTAAATCTCTGTCCCTTGGGCCTCACATTTGTCTGTCGGTTCTAACTTCCCCTCTCCCTCACAGCTGGACACCTGTGAAGACCGGCCATGCACTTGATTTTGACTGAATTTATTATTGTCACACAGAACGATACCTAACACTGAGGCAAATGTTTAACAGGAAAAGGTGGTGCTCCTGGAAGAAGAAGACTATGACTTCTGGCAGCCAGAGGTCAATACATGAACACCAGGCACATGAGAGGTCAAGGGTATAATGGCGAGATAAGGACGTAGTTAAGGTAACCAGGCAGAAGCCTTTCTTCATCTGGTTTACAATTATGTATCAAGTTAACGATGGTATTACATCTGACTGACATTGTAACCCTGCCTAAGTTACAATACATTGTAACTGCCTAAGGTACAGAAAAAAGCCTAACTTTTCTCTATGGAATATAGTTAAGGAATGCAATAACATAAACAATTGCAAGATGCAAATCCAATTGTATGTCTCTTTATTACTGGAAAGCCACTTGAGTAAAATGAACAATTAAGATTTTAAAAGCCAAAATAAAACAAAAAGTCCACAATAGCAACAACAAAAACTATGGAATTTGTTTTGTGTTCAGCTACCCCTGGGCATGGGGCCCACCCTAGTGTGTGGTTGATATACCCCAGTGACACTTCACTGGAGAAAAGTGATTCTTTTTTACTGTCTGTGGGTATTAATTACAAATAGATTTTTGGTTAGGGATTTTAATAATCCTAAGAGGCATGGGATGAGTGGTATTCAATCAAAACTTGACTTTCAACCAATGTGCCATCGCCATCTGAAATGATAGGGTTTCACCTGATCAAAAGTATCCACAAAATTAAATAGTTGTGAAGAAAATAGAAGACACACACACACACACACACACACACACACACACACACACACACACACACACACACACACACACGAACAAGCCCAGGGTTTGACTAGATTTACTACAGACAAGCTAAATAGGTAACACAGTTGCAGGACATAATCTTACCAAAGTCATTGTTAAGATACTAATAATCATCATTTTATTTGGGAATGTTTTCATTTGGGTGCTTTTCAATCTGTTAAACTTCAATAGCAAGTATTTTTAAGTGACAAAAAGTTAAAAACAAGAACACGATTAAGGCCTGAATAAACTACTCTGCAAGGCTACAGTTCCCACCTTGCCAGACTGAAGGGTTCTCAGGGGTAGGGTTGGTTCTTTCTGCTCATTTGCAGTTTTCTCTCTATGTTTCTCGGGCTATAGAGCTCTGTAAATACTTTTTGCCTTTAGTGGTGATATCGAAACAGAAAGGAGACTCTAAATCCACTAGATCAACTGATGTTTTAAAATACAGGTCTTGCTTCTTTCCTGAACATTTTTTAAAAGGAGGTGACTTTAAAAAAATTATTTTGTTCCTTGCTAGACAAAAGAGGAAATAGCCACGAATAAGCTTTTTAATACCTCTTCAAGACATGTAATTATTCTTACTTTTTATATAACAGTAAAGAGGGTATCATATTAAGATGAGTAGCTAAACTAATCCATTTCATCAATTAGCCAGAGTGAGTTGTCTGACGTGCAAATCTGATTGTGTCATTTCCTATAAAAACCATCAGTGGTTTTCTTTTGTCTTCAGAGATAGATCTGAGCTCTTTTTAATGGTTACCCAGCTATTATTGGCCCCTGTTTTCAGAGCCCAAGTCTTTTCGACCTTATATACCCACCCCTAGTAGGCAATCCTACTCTAATCAGTTGACGTGAGATACTTAAGGATTTTTTTGTTTTTTTGTTGTTTTTGTTTTAAATTAGCACTTTGTGTTCTCTCTGCCTGGACGCTATCATATATGCTCTGTCTAGAATGCTGTCCTTCAATTTTCCTATACATTCATTTTTTTCTCCTAAATATTAACTATTTATGTAGTTGGAATGCACATAAAAATAAAGAAAATAATATATATTTAACAATATCTATTCCTTCTATAATTGAGAGATATTTAATGCTTTAAAGACTGAAATAAACATTTTGAAATTTTAAAAGCAATCCATTTTAAATCAATGAGTAGAGTGTGTATCCAGACAATGGTTGTTGCCATACCTCCTATCTCAGGCCTCTTTCTAATGCAGTGGTCTCCTTCTTTAATATAGTTTCACACCCATGCATTACAAAACCCCTTTTATTACATGTTTTTATTTCCGTAAGTAGGACATCTGTAATTTTTTAAATGAGAAAATTCGAAGATGCTTTGTAAATATAATACACAATAGTAGCCAAATCAATAGGTAGCTATATCATAGGAGGGTTCTCCTGTTTTGTGGGTTGATGTTTATTGCAAACTACATGCATAATATCAGTAACAAGATAATGTAGTCTTAAACTCAGATTGGAGTTCGGAGTCTTAGAGTTAAGCTCTATTAATAGTTAGCGGTGGTGCTTTACCCATTCCGAAGGTCGTAGATGTAGTACGTCGCTGTGTAAGAGTATCGCCAAAGCTGTTAGGAAGAGAGGGAAAGACAGAGGACAAAGTTTTAAAGCTCAGAAAGCTTATTCAAATAATAATATGTAATGACAGATCCTCTCTGGGCCCTAGGGGAGATGTGTTTCAGGGCACAGAAGGGTTTTATTTACTTTTACTGTGTACTTTTGTGTGGTTTGTTCAGGTTCCAGGGGGCACCCCAGGATGATCTAACTTTTACTTCATTAAAAGCTTACCCAAAGCCATTTTCTAGTATAAAAAAGCTATCTTTGACATACTTTGTCTTTAGAATGAAGGAGGACCCTTATGATGCTCATAGCCTCTAGCGACTGCATCGCATCTTGGTAAGAATAACACTTTCTAAAATTGGCTAGAAGGAATTTCACCACACAGCCTGTTACAACACGTCTTCCTTTCTTTGGGTGTATATATTTAAACTTGAAAAATAAATAGTAGAGTTTAACTTAATATTCCTCCTGAACAGAGCTGCTCTTTATCTGCTTGAGCACATGCTGGGTTTAGTGAATATTGCAAGCATTGTTTTGGATTCTTTATCTTGAATGACTTTCAACCTCTTGACAAGCTCCAATAGGCTAAAATGCATATTTTTGAGGAATCAAGTCACCAGGGCCTGGGCTACTGGAGAATAAGCCCTGGCTGTGCATCCTGGGAGTGGACCAAGTGACTTCCCCATGGGAAGAGGAAGGATAGCTAGACAGGAGCTTCATCTCAGGGAAAATCTGAAAAATGTATTCAAAACACAAGTTTCTTTTCTCTTCCTTCCTTCCTTCCTTTTCTCTTTTCCTTCCTTTCTCTTTCCTTCCTTCCTTTCTCTTTCCTTCCTTCCTTTCTCTTTCCTTCCTTCCTTCCTTCCTTCCTTTTCTCTTTTCCTTCCTTCCTTTTCTCTTTCCTTCCTTCCTTTTCTCTTTTCCTTCCTTCTTTCCTCTTTCCTTCCTTCTTTCTTTTTTTCTCTTTATTTTTTGATCAAAGCAAAAGATCTCAATAGAACTACTAGAATTTGGATTTGAATGTAAGTTGCTTTATGCTTTTGTCACATGGAGAAAAGAAGTGAGAGAACTATTGTCTATCTACCACTTATTCATTCAGGAAGAGAAAATTAACTACCACTAACCCCAAAGGATTAACCTCTCAAATACACAAATCTGAGGCCTCTTCTATAGTATATTGACTATAAACTCTTGTGTTAATACATAACTTTATATACTACACCTCGATTCTTCCATTTGGAATAGCACTGTAGTTTTGTGAGATTAAACTGCACAAGAATTGACTAATGAGTTATGATGACAAAGACTTCTAGAGAGACCATAATAATTGTTCCCTTTCTGATGGCTATCAGTATGTCCAACTGAAGTTTTCTTACCTCAGTTTAAAAGAAAATGGTTTCTGCTACTTGATAACCAGATATTGAGACTAAAAAGCAATGTCAAATTATAAATTATTGTGTATGTTTCAGCAATGCTTTAAGGATTCATTGATTTATTGCATGTTTAGAGACAGATATAGACTTAACTGGTAGAGGCCCCTCTCCTAGATTCACTAAATTTTCTTACTTTAACACACTAACCTGTATGTTAATGGGATAAATAATGTATGTATATATATATGTACATATCAAAATTAAGTAGTTGATACCTTTGAATAATCACTTTCTAGATATGCAAATTGCCGATCAGGTGACAAACCATAATCTGAAGCATTCACACTTTTCTGAAATTATGAAGAAGTTGGTTAGAATATAGAAAAAAAATGCCTGACATAAATTTTTTGTTCTTAAGGAACATCACATTATTGATATACTCAAACGCAATTTCAATGCAATTTTAAAAAAACAGATGCTATTCCTAGTACATGTAAAGGAATTTACCAGACACTATGGGACGATGTAATAAAAAAAACACAGCAATTTCAAAAGCATAGAATATTAAATCTTGCTAAGAGTGACAGTGCAAATTAGCAAGTTATAAAAAGTGAATCAGCATACTGGTGCAAAAGCATTAAGGGGAGAGCGAAGGGATTGAAACAAGAGGATGATTGGTTACACAAACTACAAGGATACCCTGCGAGCTCAGACTGAAAGACCAATAAGTCTTTTTGGGTAGAGATGGAGGAGGCTGGAGAGCCCAAGTAGAAAGAATACGAATCAAACATCATAGCTACCATCCATTGAACATCTGGTCTATGTTAAGCAATATCCTATGCATGTTTCAATGTTATTTCATTTAATTTTTATATTAAACTAAAGAAGTATTCTTGTCCTCACTTTATAGTGGAAAAAACAGAGTCTTTGCAAGTTGGGGTAGTGTGGTAACTTATCCAAAGTTTCTCATTAGTGACAGGAGTTGAATCTCAGTTCACTTGACTCTAGGTTGCTAATTCATATCTTATGCTATATCACTTACACAGAAGGAAAAGATACTATGGGATAGAGCAGAAGATGAGGGCAGTGGTTCAGGGTGTCTAGAAGAAGGCACTGGAGATGGAGGTGGGAAGCAGGTTGTAACCCCATCACCACTAAGAATTTGAATGTGGTCTTGAGTCAATGGGGTGCTTGCAAAGGTTCTGAGGGAGTCAAACGATGCTGATACATACCATGGTGCTATTACTCAAAATGACATATGATTCTCCTGTTTCAATATTATAAAACACTATGTTATCATCCGCAGATTGATGAAGATATTCTTGTGCTTTAAATGCAAAAGAAAGCAAAACATAAAATGATGGCTCTTAAAGAAAATATTTGTAACAAAAGATCCCCCTCTGCTCCACAGATATGCCTCTCCTTCTTCCCTTCCAGCACAGAGAAGCTGATGGCAGGAGGACGAAACTGTGTTCTTTCTGCATCCCATAAAGATGGCACATTTGCTAGATGCCACACATGGCAGCCCTTGTTAGAACGGATTCAGGGTGCTCAGAAGTAAAATGTCATCTTCTCTGAGCTACAAAGAGGACACACTAGTTTGAAATGGTGAGTTTCTTTTGTAACAATTAAAACGAATCTTATTTGAGCTTTGTTTTGATTTACTGTAACAGATACTTTACATGAATTTTCTAAAGGGAAAAAAGCAATATTCTACCTTGATAAATGACCCTTTATTTGCATAAGTATAATGCAATCTCTTTAATCTTACCATTTCTTTGGTTAGACTTCTAATCATAAAAACTAGGAATATCAATTATGTAACACTTAAAGGTCTATTTTTGTCAGGGAGGAAACTGGCTTGCTTATGTAGTCTAGATTAACGATAGACCCTCCCCTTTGGGTAAAATTCTCTTTATTCTGCCAAAATAAGGGCTGTTTCCTCTCCCAGAAGCAACTTCATTCACTGACAATATCCCACACAGCATTCCTAACTTGTGCTTTTCTGCTAAGATTCAGGGTAGCTTTATAACAATTGTGAAAGCCCAGAATGAATGGTGGTGCAAAAAGTTCCCTGAATTTTCTGAATAATCTGTCTCTGCTCACTTCAAATGATGAAAAGCAGCTCCAGCTTTTGTAAAAGTATCTTGGCACTAACAACAAAGAGAATGTATATTTTACAAACTCCCAGAAGATAAGAAATGATTCATTTACCTGAAATCCAGTTTGGAAAAAATGTTTTATATGAGAAAGTTCCATTTAAAATATCCTTCAGAGTGAGAGCTCTCCTTGTGTTTCTTTCAGCATTGTGGACTTAGGGGAGGAAAAAATTTATTATTAGAAACAAGGTTAATAGCCCAACTGAATTCTAAGTTTGTCCTTCATCTGTTCTTTCTCAGGTATGGATAGGCTCTGCCATTGCAAAGTGCCTGTTCAACTACTAAATGGTGTGTTTGCTGACAGGCAACCAGACTTAGGGAGTGCTCTGGTGGCCTGGGAGGGATGGGTGGGAGTTGTGTAGAGGAAGGTGAAAATTTCGGGGAAACAGGGATTTCTTATAGCAGTAAAAATAAAACCCGTACAGGACTTCTAGGAAGGGAGGTGAAGTTCCAACAACTCCGGACCTCACAGAACCAATGTTGCTCTGAAGTACTGCTGAACGTCACACAGCAGCCTTCTCTGTCTCCACCACAACCCCTTGCTTGCAAAACCTGGCTTGGTTTCCTATTCATTGTTCAATGATGCATTTTAGAATCTCACTCCGACAAATGAGATCACCCAGAATTCTTACCCTCTGAAATCTTACCCTCTGAAGGTGTCGCAGTGAACACAGACACTTTTCTTAGCCCTGATATATACTTTTACAAAAAGAAACTGGACCAGGATACCACATTAAGTATCTTAAAAATTTATGTAAATTCATGGAAAAACCAACCTTACATAGCTCACAAGCCACATGAAAATTTCTTTTACATGTGAATCCATCTAAGCAGTTATATTTTTAAACATGAGTTTATTTCCTCAGAAGCTCGACAGAGAGCCCCAGGACTGCCAGGTTAAGCCAGATGGGCGATAAGGCGACGCCCTCCCAACATCTCTTCAAGGCCCTGCTGCCCTTCTCCCTCCATCCCACGTGCTCCTTCTCCAGGTCACCACTGAGAACCTCCAAGTTACAGGAAAGCCCAATACCTTAAAATAGCATTTATGAGTCTGGCATTCACCCAGGTGAAAATAAAACTGTTGAAGATGAGAACCATAATATTATCCTTCTGCTAACAGTCTTGCATAGCTTGCCGCAACTCTCATTATGAAGATAAAAATTCTAAACTTGGACTGCAGGTCCAGGCAGGTCTGGAACAGCCTTTCCTATCAACCTTTCCTGCTCCTCCATCTTTATGGTCTTGAGCCCAAACATGCTGGGTTTTATTTCTAGCCCATAACCACCTGTACGAGTCCCTTCTCTGTGGCTGTGATAGACTGCCCTGACCAAGGCAATTTAAGGAGGAATATTTTGTTTCATGGTTCCAGAGGGACAAGAGTCCATCTTGGCAAGGAGGGATGCGGCAACAGGTTACAGCATGGCAACAAGAGCAAGTGGCTGAGAGCCCACAGTTTTAAATGAAAGCCTGAAGAAGAGAGATCAAACTTGAGATGGTATGAGGCTTAGTCTGAAAGCCTGCCCATCCCCAGTGATGTACTTCCTCCAGCCAGGCTGTACCCTCTAAACCTCCTCAAACCATGCCACCGATGGGGGACCATATGTTCAAATGCAGGAGACTGTGGGGGAACTTTTCTTATTTAAATCAATACAACACCTCTGTCTCTTTGCGGGGCTTCTGAACATCTCTCTCAGCTCTCCATCTTTGTCTCGTGATTTCGATTTAGGCTTAAATGATTTATTTTAGTCTTCTACTTCTGAGAAGCCCTTCCTGCTCCTCTCCTGCAAGCCAGGTTTCCTTGTCACAATCTCAAAGCATAGGCCATTTTACTTTAGAGAAGCTAAGTGTGAAATTATATGTGCATTTGTGTGACTAGTCTATTAATGGCTTTCTAAGTTCTGTTATACCATGCAACCCAAATGGTTGCCATTATCTGGAAACTTTGATTACGATTCCATTTTTGGTGTCTAATAGATACAGACATTTAATAAGTGAGTGCTTATTAAATCACATTGAATGAATGTATACATGAACTGAAGGATGGATGGAGGCATGTAAGTAAGAGTGGGTGGGTATATATATTCTTCCATTAATTCTCTATATTGCTTTGGTGAATCTCTGCCGCCCTACTTTTCTCACATAAAATACAAGGGATCTGGCTACACAATTCTGTCAATCCCATTCAGTCATACTGGACTACACTAGGAAATGTGGGGCTCAGTCTGCTTTATTTACCTTGAAGTAACATTCATATATGCATGCCCTGTAATCGTAGCTAAGTTGTTAATTGAACAGTAGCATCTTAGGCTATTTTAATCTATTCCTACAGATGTGTATGTGGTCCACACACTTGATTATGACCATAGGTTTGCTTATTGTGGTGGTTTAAAAGGAAAATGTTCCCCCATAAGGCTCAAGTATTTGAATACTTGGCCCTCAGCAGCCGGCACTGTTTTAGAGATCCCAGAACGTTCAGGTGGGAGAAGGTACTTTATTGGGGAGGCATTAAGAGTTTATAGCCCCAACCCACTTCCAGCTCCACCACCCCTGCTTCCTGTATATGAATGGGATGTGACCAGTCAGAAGTTGAGCACCCTGCTGCATCCCTTTCTTCCGTACTGCTTTGAAGCAGAATCTCTCTCTAAAATTGAAGCTAGACTGTCCACTGAAAAGGTCCAGCAACCCTCCTGTCTCCGCCCTCTACAATACCTGGTTTCAGACACACAGGATTATACCCAACTTTATCTATTTTTATGTGAGGCTTGAGGATTTGAGCTCAGGTCTCCGTAATGACACAGTAAGCTGAAGTGTCTCCTCAGCCCAAAAGTATTCTTTAAATACCCCTGCCGAGTGTGTGTGTGTGTGTGTGTGTGCGCGCGCGTGTGCATGTGCACAAGGGGAAGTCAGAAGTTAATGCTGGTGTTTTTCTTTATCCTTTGCCTCTTTTACAGAGAAAATGGTTGTTAGTGAACCTGGAGCTCGCTGCTCTGGCTAGTCCCCAGTATCCTTCTGCCTCTCTACCACAACACTGGGGTGGCAAATGCTTGCCACCAGTGCCTACCCTTCATGTGGGTGCTCGTGAACCAGACCTGGTCCTCATCTTTGTAAAGTCATCTAGACAGTCCCTCAATAAATTATTTAGATCAGTGTTTCCCAAACAGTTTGATCCCTGGGCAATTTTGTTTGTGTTGTTGTTGAATCTGAACTAAATCACACTTTTATCAATGCCGAGCTAGCTGAGCCTATAATGTAAGCAGTGAAAGCAAACTTTTCTTCTAACTTATCAAAATGCATCAGTTACTCTTGGAATTCTTTGGCTATTGTGCAGCTCCTGAACTAACATGTTACAGTTACTGTTGTAAATAAAATTTGTACCAATTTTGCATATATGGCCAGTTTTTCAAAGTATTTTAAAGACCTGGTCATTTTCTTTTTCATATGGTTATTGGTCACCTGGTATTTATTAGATTACGATTCAGAAAGGTTGCACTTGATAGAATATTTCACATGATTTCCTAGTTAGTCACTTATTTATGTGGGCACGTAGTGGTTGCAAATGCCAACAATCTATTTAGAGAAGCTAGCATATGTCATATTATGGCTCAAAATATCAGTAAAGTATTTAAGTAGTATTACTCATGCTATTCATTGCCAGAATGAGAATAGTACTTACCTCCAACCAAGCATGATGCACAACATGTATGTGCAGATGAGGGATAAGGCTCGTGGCATAAACTGAGGTAGGAAAATCATTTCTAATCTCATAGCTATGTTGATATTAGGCTGGGCACCACTACATCCCTCCCTGGTGGAGTAGGGAGGTTTGAATTGGGTTTTCTTTTGCTGGGATATACCAAGTGTCTGTAACTCAGTGGATGCTGGATCTCTCCTCTAGGATGTTGCATCAAATTACATTAGTGTGTAAATAAGACAATAAAGATTGTGTGTGCAACACTCACTGCACCATCCACTGGCATCTGCCACCTAGCATATCCTCGGTGGAGCTGTGCCACCACGTCACAGCAGTATTGAACATGTGTATTTCTTATGTCTGGATAAGAGTTCCATGAGGCATAGAACTCCAACCATGAAGACAGATGTCATGCTTGATTTTTATGACAACATGTGCCCTGCAAAAAGCAGAAACACAAGAAACATCTTTGGGTGGAAAAAAAATAACTAACTTTACTGTGTTACCTTGTTTTTGATAATTCTCCCTCAAAGATATACCCAACCTTATTTTGTAGGCTCTAGTCTGTATCATAATTATATATTAAACATGTAATATATAAAATGTAATATATATATATATACAAAATCTTTTACTTATGTGTGCCTTCATTTAAACAGTTATACAAATTTGGTCCTTGGAGTCTTGTGGAATGCTACTTAAAAGCTAGATTTCTATGCCAGGTAGCACAGGTATTCTGGAAGCTGAGGTAAGAAAACAAAAAGTTCAAGGCCTGTCTAGGCTACTGAATTTTTTCGTGGTCAGCCTAGGCAACTTAGTGAGACACTGAGTCTAAATAATAACATAAAGAGTAAAGGGTCGTGGATGTAACTCCAAGGCTGAGCTCTTGCCTAACATGAACAATGTACTGAGTTCACTCTTCAGTACTGCAATATACAAAGAAAATGGGTTTCTAGAAGCCAATACAGCCACTTCTGTTTATCATTCTAGGACCAGGAAGGCTCAGGCAAGAGAATCTTTAATACTCTGTGGCTAGCCTAGGCTACAATATGAGTTCAGGCAAGTTTGAGTTACAGTGTGAAACCCTGCCTCAAACAAAACAAAACAAATAAGTAAACCCAAAAAACCTGAAGCAAGCAAGTCAATACAATTTTAAAAAAGGATTTTTTTTTCAAATTCAAACTCAGTGAAGCAGAGCCTCTGGCTGGGGTCTGGTAGCTGGTAATTTTTTCCATGTTTCTGAATGATTCTTATGTGCTTCACTAAATCTGCTCTGTTAATGTATCTCTTCACCCATCATTAGATCTGCTTCCTGCCTACGAATTCCTGGGAGCTTGCAAGGCTGTATAGCAATCTGCATGTTGTGGAGAAGAGCTACCACCAGACCAAGCAGTGACGGTGCCTCTCAGGAGATGTGTGTGGTCTCTTTCAACATTTATGTTCCTTGCATTTCCTGCAGTGGGTTTTTCCTTCAGGCATACACTCTCCTTCCTGACCACAAAGAAAGGGGGAAAGGCAAGCTGATTGATTCTGCTCCAGGTTAGATGTAATATTGCAGGAACAGAATTCTGGTCATTGATTGTGCACTGTGTGTGTGTGTGTGTGTGTGTGTGTGTGTGTGTGTGTGTGTGTGAAAACAATAAGACACACTAAACAACTTTGAATCATTATTCCATTAAAATATTTCATTATTCAAATTTTTGAATGAATAAATTGACTTTCTAATCATTTTCCAAACAACCATAGATGCTATAATATAATCATTGGGTGATTTTAGAATGGCGGCTTTGCATTTGTGGTTCCAAACTCTGATGGCTTAAAAGAAATAGAGTGTAACTATCAAAGCATATTTATCGGCTCTGCACAACTGACACTTGCCCATTTAACACTTCATCCTTGGCTGTGCCCTTAAATTCAACTTGGCTCATCTTTAGCATAGTTACTCATACAACACTTAAATGCCCTAATTAGCCATGCCTTAATTATTTGAATTTTCAACATATTAAGCAAAGATGAAAGTTAGCTCAATTATTTATTCAAGAAATTACAACTCATGAAATGATTCATAAGGAAGTAATGAGCCATGGTACTCCTAATTCTTCCTGAAAACTCTGTGTCTTTATGAGGCTGTGTCTGCCATTTAATTGACTAGTCCTAAAAGATTGAGAGTGTGTACCAGAGTAAAAAACATCCAATCTTCATAGGCACATTTTGTCAGGGAACACAAGAAGAGTCATGCCATCTTAAGTGAGCACACAATGACATGCAGGTCTTTGTGTTCTTATTTTTGTGAATGAGTTGGGATTGATGTCACAAGGCCACTCCTTGGACCCTAGAGCATCCTCCTGACAGCTCTGCAAAGAGACTACTCAAGAGGGGGGACCATTCTAAGCATCAGAGTGGGTCCTGCTTGTTTCTGGAGTAAGTCCAAAGGAACAAGTGCAGAATACATCTGGGTGAAAAATATACTTAAAGCTGTTTAAAATTAAATATGAGTCAAGACTACTACTTTGCTGGGGAAGGGTCTGAAAAAATAAATTTCTGTCAGCAACAGGTGTATTATAACTGACTAAGCAATCTCTCACTTGCATCTATTAAGACCTCAGAGTGCTCCTCTGAGATATAGACTGCTGTGAACACTATTTGCAAGTTAGGAAATAGAAACTAGAGGTCAACTATAACATGCTTAATGTGTCACAAACCTGGGCATCAAATCCATCTGTTTAGAGAGGCTGAGCACTTTGCCATCATAGCTTAACATAAAGGCACACTTGTTGTAAAACAGCAACAACTATGAAAATTAGAACAGGAACCAAACAACACGCAAGCGGGAGAGTGATTATTCTCTGAAACGTAGATAAAAAAAAAAGAAATCTGAGCTGACTTCCAGCAAAGGCATTTCTAGCTTAGGGTACTTACTGTCTGGCTACAGAGGGCAGGAGCTCTTTATCTCAGAAGGTAGCAACCATACTGAAGAACAGTCTTTCAAAGGAAGCATAAAGTTTATCTATAGTGAGCTTTTTAAGATCACAGGACAGGGTCAGCATAATACATAAGAGCAGCATGCAAAGACCTTCTTAGGATTCATAAACACAAAGCCCTTGCTTGTCTGTTTTAAGACTCAGTTTCCTTTGGCAGCACACCTTCTAACTCGAGTTTGAGATTGCGGTATAGCTCCTTCATTGCTACTGCGTATGACCTGAGGAGAAGCTGCATTCTGAAGTCATTTCATTCTTCCAGTATAGTTTTTGGGGACACACCCGTGGACCAGTGCTACACTTGAACCCCACTTCTCCACATCCCAGACCCCTGTGTGTTCAGCTTCTTAACATCTTCATTTGTACTTCAGAACCAGTACATCCAGAGGTGTGACTCGGAGGTAGAATGGTTATACACATACACACATATAAACAGAAAAATAGATGGGGAGAGGAAGGAGGCTGAGAGAAAATAACAAAGAAGAAAAGGGAAGAGGGAGTTAGAGAGATGGCTCAGTTGTTAAGAATACTGACTGCTCTTCCAGAGGATCTGAGTTCAATTCCCAGCACCTAGTGGTAGCTCACAACTGTAACTTCAGTTCCAAGGGACCTGACACCCATGTCAAAAACACCAATGTACATAAAATAAAAATAAATAAAATTTTAAAAATGATCTAGGTTCTCTGCAAGGCATGGTGGTGCATGCTTTAAAAAAGAAAGAAAGAAAGAAAGAAAGAAAGGGAAAGAAGAAATGAAATGAAGCCATACCCACGCTCCTTTTCCAGGTTCCCTCCATAAATGGCACTAGCCACCATGCACACATTCCTCCATTGAAATGACTGGGACTGATCCTTGACCTCCCCTCTCCCTTGGTCTTTGTTCGGCAGCCAGACCTGAAAGTATACTACATCTCTCTCTACTCTGGCTTCTCTCCCCTGTTCCTTCTGCATGCCACATTGCAGCGGATGAGTTATTTCCCTGCTATTTCCATTCCAGACATTTTATTGTGGTTTTGATTGGCAGTTTTGTAACGATGACTGGTGTTGTGCCCCATCCACGTGCTCATTAGCCCTTGTTATTTTTCTTTGTATATCCCGCAGACAGACTTTCAATCGGTGTATTTCCCTTTATACTGTGAATTATTACAGTCTTTATAAATATCTCTTCCCATTTTATGAACGCTCTTCACTTTTGTGATGTTACTCTTGGCAACTTAAAAGCGTTAACTTTGGAAAAGTTTCAGTTTACCTATTTTGTCTTTTGTGGTTTGTACTTAGGGTCAGAGTTTAGAAATTATCACTCCATGCAAGGACCTAGAGATTTTCCCTGGGTTTGGAGAGTTTGAATAGGGTCTTTTACTTAGGTCTTTGGCCTTCTTTGAGTTAATTTTTTCAGGGTGAGGGCAGAGACCATTCTTTTTGATATGGACATCCAATTGCTCCAGCTAAAGTTTCTGTTAATATTTTCCTTCACTGATTTGTCAAGGTAGCTATAAAAGTTAATTAACTATTATTCCAGAACTTTCTTTCTTTTAGAAAAAAAAATCTTTTAACTATGTGGTAGTGTGTGTGTGTGTGCATGAGAGAGACAGAGACAGAGAGACAGACACAGAGAGAAAGAGGTCATGATGTGTTTGTAGAGGTCAGAAAACAACTTCTGAGTGTCAGCTCTTGAGTTTTACCTTCTTGAGGCAGAGTTTCTCTTGTTGACCTGTTCTGTAGCAAGATATCTGGCCAGTGAGTACTCAGCTGATTCTGCTGTATCCTTGTGGGATTACAGATATATACCACTCCATCCTGTCTCTTATGTGGGGTCCTGCACCAGGGTATCAAACGTAGGTGGTCAGGATGTACTGATAAGAGCTTCTACCCACTGAGCCATCTCTCCATCCTAATGCTTTACTTCTGTACTATCTTAGTCCACAGATGCAGACGCCTTCTCTTGTGCTTGAAGCACAACCTCCTGATGGCATAGTTTTCAGAGTAACTTAGGATGCATGAAGCACGAGTTCCCCTGGTTTGCTTTTAAATAATATCCAGCTACTTTAGAGGTTTGAGAATCAACATTTCAATTTCTGTTAAACCATGGAAATTGTTTTCCATGCATACATGGATTAAGATATTTTTGCCATGTAAAAATATTGTTTTCTGATTATTGAATTTGGATAGCTTTCCGAGTAATTATATTTTCTTTCCACAATGGTCATTGCTAATATATGATGACTAGCCATGGTTGTCGAATCTGACTGACCTAGAATGAGTGCAGAAAATCCTTCTGGGCATGTCTGTAAGTATTTTTATCATGAAAATAGTCAAGTTTTTCTCAAATCTTTTCTCTGTACTTGTTTTAATGATAATGTGGGTTTTTTTCATTTAGGAAGGCTTATTATATTCATTTTAAAATGTTAAAACAATTTTATATTCCTGGGAGAAATCCCACGGTTCGGATGCACTGAGTTTGATTTACTATCATATTTTGTTGAGAATTTTAAAATTTATAGTCAAAAAGTATACTGGGATACATTTTTCTCTGCTTGTTTTAATATCAGACAACACTGGCTTCTAGAGTGAATTGAAAAGTCTCTCTGTTGAAGCTGTGTGTGGGCTTAGTATTTTGTTTTGGGGGAGAGTTTTAAAAGTACTGACTCAGTCTCTTTCTTTCAGGCTTCACATGTTGGATTTCTGAGATAAGGTCACATCTCACAGCACACCCAGGTGCTGAACTTCGGACTCCTGACCTGGACCTTCTGACCTGAGTGCTGGACACATGTGACAACACATGAACTCTCATTTCAGCCAGTTTACAAGGATATAAAAAAAGCAATATGTCCTTCTCTTTGAGTATAATGGATGCTAAGGAAAGGGGAGGTTTTGTATTTGATTGGCTGCCCTATAAAGAGACATTGCCACTTTGTGCCCTCTCTTCTGATCACTGCCATCGTAAGTCCCGGTTGGATCATGTGTGATTTTGAAGAAGAAATCAAGCTTGCTTTTGCAGATTCTAAACTTGAACTTTAGAGCCTACTTTATGTTTTTCTGAAAGGATGTCTGTGGTTGGCTGTCCCCGTGAAAGGTGTAACACAGTTTTCTTTGGAAATCCGAGACAGGTAAACTTCTTTGGATTACAGAATTATCTGAAAGCCTCTGACTATTTTTGTAATTACTGAGAATGTGGCGATACTCAAAGGGAGCTATTTTGTTAGAATAAATAGTCCATTTTGAAGCAACAATCACAGAAATATAACATAACATTTGATCTGCTCAGAGTCCACCCAGAAGCTCTTTTATGCCTATGACCTTCTTGGCTCCTTCCCTCAACCTTTCAGAATACCCCCATATTTCCTTCAAAATACAGTGGATAAATGAGATTAAAATGCTTCAGAAATATGAGAGTTTGCTCCACAGTTGTAGATGTTATTACTGGGCAAATCTTAAGAACATATTCACATTGCCTTTCAAAATGATTGTGTTTGACAGAAGTTTTTTTCTCAAAAAGTAACTGCTGAGTTACAACACTTATAGTTAGCAGAATAGTAATTATTTCTGCCTAACTTAAGCACTGAAATGATTTTTTTCTTCTTAGAAGGTGCTAATCTCTGTTCTATTTAAATTAGTTATGAATTCAAAAATCTTCTAAAATCCATTATATAAGGTACGAGTAGCTATAATTAATGAATGTTAACAAATATTAATAGTGATGCATGTTTACTTGATGTTGTTCTCTATGTGTAATCCTGTTTTCTTTGCTAATCACTGAGCTATCTCTGGAGTCATGGTTCTGGTTACACGAACTTTCTAAACACATTCCTGGGTGAGAGGCCTTGTCTTGCTTCCTCCTATAATGAGGCCTTGTCATGAGCTTTTACCCTTCTTCTTCTTGAAGTCCTAGTTCAGATATCATTTTGTTATCTTCTTATGAGTGGAGTTGTGTCCTCTAAAATGTGGCAAGTTGAGGACTAATGAGAAGGCTCCTCCCATAAAGTGTTTGCCTCCAAGTCTGATGACCTGAGTTCTATCATAGGATCCACATCTTGGAGGAAGAGAATCAATGCCTACAAGCTGCACTCTGAACTTCAAACAGACACCATGGCATGCAAGGGCACACACACACAATACACACACAAGGCACACACACACACACACACACACACACACAAATACACAAAATAAATTTAAAGGTTACAAGTTGAAGAGCAACCCAGTGTGATTGTGTTTAGAAAATTAAGGATGTAACTGAAGTTAAATGACATCGTAACAGCAGAGCTCTAATCCAGCAGGATTGGTGTCATTTCAAGAAGAGGAGGGAAGGCTAACTGTGGTTGGTATGTAAACTAAAATAAAATAAACTTTTAAATAAAAATGTAGCTTTAAAAAACAAAGTGAGAATAAAGAGAAGAAGAAAGAAGGAGGAGGAGGAAGAGAAGGAAAAGGAGGAAGAGGAAGACAAAGGAGGAGGAGGAGGAAGAAAAGGAAGAAAAAGGAGTCAGAGGGGGAGGAGGAGGAAGAAGAAGAAGGAGGAGGAGGAGGAGGAGGAGGAGGAGAAGGAGAAGGAGAAGGAGAAGGAGAAGGAGAAGGAGAAGGAGAAGAAGAAGAAGAAGAAGAAGAAGAAGAAGAAGAAGAAGAGGAAGAGGAAGAGGAAGAGGAAGAGGAAGAGGAAGAAGAAGAAGAAGAAGAAGAAGAAGAAGAAGAAGAAGAAGAAGAAGAAGAAGAAGAAGAAGAAGAAGAAGAGCAACAGCAGCAGCAACAACAACAACAACAACCAGGGACATTCATATGTAAGGGAGAGGCCAGGAGTCTGGTAAGGACACAGCAGTCTGCAAGCCAAAAGAAGTTTGGAGAAAGGAACAAGCTGGCACCTTGGTCTTAAACTTCCAGATCCCAGAACTGTGAGAAAATAAAGTTCATTTCAAGTTCTCCTAGTGGTCAGAACAGACTATTTCAGGTCCTGCTTTAAAAAATACTTTTGTAAAGAAGCCCAAGACTTAATTTCTTATGGGAAATCTGATTTTAAAATTGGCATCCACTACAAATTTCTATAAAATACATTAGGTCAAATTGACAGCAAGAACCAATGAAGGAAAGAGTGGAAAGGAGGAGGAGGAGGGTGTTTGGGTGGTCCAAGGCTAAAGCAGCAGGGTCTGCCCTTCTCGGGAGCCAACAGAGTCACACTTCAGGAGAACCTGTGACTCTACATTGTGTGACCCCTTTGCTTTCTCTCACTCAGCTTTGTGTCCCCACATCCCTTCATCTCTCTACATTTTTTTTTTCATTTTAAGATGTCCACACACAGAAAAGCTTTTTAAAATATATGTTGTTTTAGGTCCAAACAAGTGGAATATAGAAACAAGGATGACACTCAGGCATATAGGTTTTTACTATCAGAATTAAATAGAAATTTTTTTTAAAAAATTAAATATATCAAACAGAAAAATCTATGAATCATCCTTTATCACATATATATGCCCAAATTAGGATGTGGGAGAAAATAGAATTGAAGACACATTTTTTTGAATATAAAGCACATGCTGTAAATTTTGGAATAAAAAAAATGTAGTTGGGATGGTGAGATGGCCCAGCAGTTAAAGGTGATTGCCACCCGTCTGACAACCCGAGTTTCATCTCAGAAACCCACATGGTAGAAGGAAAGAACCAATCCCCACAAGTTGTCCTTGACAACCAACCATACAAACATGCCCACACACATATACACAGAGAAGCACATGTAAAATAAATAAACGTTAAAAATCACAGCTAACGTGTATTGAGTGTGTATCACCGCATGGGGTAATGTACTACCCAAAGAACCAAAGGAGGAAAAGGCAAAATCCAGAAAACGTATATCATGACTCAAGGAAGGCTATCGAGATTTTAAGGAATTCTAAAACCTTTGCAACTTTCTAATTCTGGTTTTAGCTTGTATCATAGCTGTAAATCTCTTGAGAGAAGAAAGTCTGTGTGATGGTGGTCGCTGTAGACAAAGGGAAACTGTGCTTTGTTCCTGGCTGCACTATCACAGTGGTCTAAGGGGGACTCCAGGGAAGAAATCCTCAAGAGAGAGAATAAACAGAGGCAGGAGAAAAAAAGAGAGAGGAGATGAAGGGGCAGAAGCTAAGGATCACATGGGACTACAAGCGGAAATGCGTGTGTCTTTAGTTTGGATTAAAATGAAAATGAAATCTTCTGAGAGCTTCAGAAAGAGCTGTACCGCAGTTGTATTTAATATGTAAGTGAGCTAAACAGAGCTTGCTTATCCACTGCCACATTTCTGCTTATTCCTGAGATCTGCTCTCTTTCCTCCGAAACTCTTTTAGGCTGGAGGCTGATCCTTGTGGACTTCTGATCCTGGAAGGAAAACGCCCCTTTTCAATTGACTCGATTTCTTCCACTTATACTTGTGGAGCATCTTCTATAATGGTGATGATGGCTGTGTGTTTTGAGGTGTGCACAGTGAAGAATTATCCCTGAGGGAAAATTGAGACTCTTGAACTTTGGAGCCTCCACAAAAGCACAATGGTAGGAGGAGCTTAGGGGTCTGAGCTCATTAGTGTATTACTTAAGGAGTGGATGACCCTTTCTTGACTTCTGTTACAGTGTCACGTAGAGCCTGGACTAGGAACAAAAGGCACAGAGGACAAATGTGTGCTGACAGCGTTTCTGATAAAGTGGGGGTAGAAGCTTACATAGCTTTTAGTTCTCTTTTCTGTGCCCGCCCTACTTTCCCCTGACTGAACACCTCAAATTCTGTTCTCTGAGGCACTGGAGAAATGTGAGGTAGGGTGGAACCCGATTCCCAGCTTGGACATGGTGAAGGTGTGGGGCGTGAGAAAAATGAAGGGAAGCTAAGAGAAGGAGGTTGTCACGCCAGGCCCCAGGCCTGCTGCTGAGGTGAGGAACGATTAGTCTCACTCAGAAGCTGTTCAGATGACATTCTGAGAAGTTCTGAACTGCACAAAGATGAGGACGTTATGCACCTAAAGGAAGTCTTAAGTATTTTTCACTTCTCCATTATAACTGAATCCTAAAATTTTATCTTGAGGTTAATTTGATTATTTCACAATAACAGGAAATCACTTAGAGAATTATCTTTTCCATTGAAAATAGAAATCTATGTTATAAAAAAACACAGGACTTTTATGTTATATATAGTTTATAACATATTTTTGAGTATGCTATTCATAAAAAACTTGGAAAGAAGATAAGGATTGGGATTATATGTAATTACACAAATGTCTACATCTATAAATGTAAGTATAGACCCAAATATCTATCCTTATATGCTATTTGCATTGGATAAATATGCTTCTCATTGGAAATATACTTAAAAGTCCAAAGTTCAACATGGTGGACATGAAAGGCTGTCTTAACAAAGTACATATACTTTTGTTTTAAAAACTGTTAGTTTTTGAAGGAGCAGATTATCCATTTCAAGGTCTAGTAAGCATTTACAAAAGTCAGAGGATAATTTTTAATAGAATGGATTAAAAGGATCAGAGACCTAACCCAACACTCAATAGCTCTGGGTTGAAGGAAATGTGTCCTCTAAAATATTGAGGTGATAGTCTGGCTTTAAATCAGTTTGAACTTGAACTTCATTTTTAAAAAAATAAAAATTGGGACATACATTTTAATAGCCCAGGAAAAATCTTGTGCTGTGGGGAGTGGACATGTAAGATAAATATTAAAATGCAGACACAAGGACACTACCTTCATCAGGTTAACCTGTATTCATTTTCTAATTCTATGAAAGTTCCACAAACATTTTGAACTCCTCAATATTTTTGTGTGTTTCAATTTAAAAGCAACAGATAATTCTGGACTCATGTGTTCTTCGGCTGAAGGTGTGCCATCAATCCCCTTTGTGTCGGTTCCCTTTTAACCACAGATATTCCCCAGCTCTTATCCAGACCCTACAGTACAAGACCTGTTATTGTCGCATCATGTTTTCCAGACCCTAAGTACGGGATCTGTTATCCTTGCGTTGTGTTTCTACTCTAGAAGTTCAAGTTGCTGTTCATAAGAATTTTCATAATCAGAAAGAGTTCATTATCAATTGATAATATTAAAATTAAAACTAGTTTCAAAATCAGTGCATAACAACTTTCAGGTCTCAGTCAAGTGGTATCATTGCCAGCCCAAGCCTTTCTATACTAAATAAATAAATAAATAAATATAAATAAAAACAAAAACCAGTTTATCTTGATAACACTTGCTTAACTATACCAAGCTTCCTAATTTAATTGTTAATTGCTACTGCATATAGAATAAGAATTTTACTTTTCCTATATGGCTATTCCTGAAATTTCTATTCTGAACATCTTCCTTACATTTTTTGGAAGCACTATTTAGTGATTTCAAAGCCTCCATAGGTTCTTTTTTTAACTTTTCTATTCTTACTCATTATTTTTGCTTGCCACCAGGCAAATCTAGTAATAGAAAACAATGCAAGTTAAAAATATTGTCTTGAGGGGCCTATCAAAACTTGTCTTCTGCATGTATTTTTGGGGGTGGTGGGAGTGACGCGGAATAGCTCCCAGGTTTTTCTGTTGCTGAAATAACACTGTAAATCTCTTCCTACCCTTAACTCTTCAGTATTTCTGGTCTTGCATACAAGACAACTGTGAACTTACACGTCTTCTTAGAAATATCAGGCTTCCTTTGGAAAATAGGCACTTAGGAAATGTTCACCCATCTGAGTTCACACATTGGTGCGTTTTCCAGGCTACGCGAGGCAAGCTGAGTGAATCAGAAAATTTCTTACCTCTGGAGGGCCGTAAGACAATGCATATCACCAGTAAAGCAAGCGCAGCCAAGGTGGCAACTCCAAAGACAGTTTTCAGCCATGTCTACATAGAATACAGAAAATTAGACACGAGCTTAGTTCCTTCTAAGGAATGGTAAGATTTTTATCGAGTCCTAGCTTTTACTTCTCCTCCCCTACAAAGCTTGTGATTGTGTTCCACTGATCTGGCGGTAATTGCTGGAGCCTTTCCAGCTCTGCTAAAACAAATGTTTCTGCAGCATATTTAGAGCCACTTCCCAATCCTAACACACACCGGGAAGCAACACTCACACACAAATCCTCTGAACAATAAAAAACCCTGACAGTACTCAGCCCATGCTGTCCCTGCTTCGTGATAATCCCCGAGACCACACGCACTAACCTTCATTTCTCCAGATGTTTTTGAAAGTTAGCTGATTCTCCCTGCACAGCGTGGGTCACTGCATCTGTGGAAACCGTTGAAAAGAAGCAAGTCCGTCTTCCAGTTGGAAGCTGAAGTCAGGACATGAGTTTGTTTTTTTTTTTTTTTTTCTTTCCACGGACTTTTGAGTACTGTGCCAAATTTCGAAAGATTTCTGTAAAATTAGAAACAGATTTTGGGGGCGTTCTTGGCCTTTAAATGAACTACGAGTGGCTCAAGGGGGGCTTTATAGCCCTCCCATCCTTGTAAACTCTACACCAGCATTTGCTTATGTTGTCACACAGAGGTTGTTGTATTTCACTTTTTCCGGTGTTCAGGTTCATGTTCATTTTCCCCTAGAAGTCACTCAAGTCACTTCGGGAACCCTCTTTTCCAGACTCCTCCCATTTGCAGCTCAAAGGAGGAATTTCAAATAAAGAAACTTTCTGATACGAGCATCACACATTTCTAGTTTTTAGGAAGGGATGGAAGGGAAGAACATTGGAGCCAAATGCGGCTCTGTGAGAAGTACACCGTGTAACTGCACACTTTCCTCCTAGGAGCCGATGAGGTGCAGCAGACAGAAATGTTTTTCTTTCAGCAAAATTTCTTTGTCCATATAGCACCATATGCACTTTCAGTAAATACAGAAGTTTAAAAATTCAACTGTCTAAACCCACGGCTGCTTTCCTTTAAAGAATTGAAGCGCCATCTGTCGAAATGTAGTATGGGTTAGGTGTGTTTGCACAGGCTAGAAAGATGGAAAGACCAGTGGGAATAATTTACCAGCAGACCTTTGGAAGAATGGAAACGGCTTTACAAGAGTGATATTTTTGCTTTGCTCTCAGAATATCTTCTGAGAAAGGAGAACATTTAGTAATTATAAAGACCTTAAAATACATTTTAAAAAGGCAAGTGAAAAAGAGTAGTCATGTGTACTCCATTGTGGCCAAGTCCACATATTTCAAAATGATCGGTCATTTTGGCAGATCAGGAAAATGAGTGATGGAATTCACACACACACACACACACACACACACACACACACACACACACACACACACACTTTATATTTTTGGAGGGGGGACATTCTCTCTGGATGAGAGCAATTCACTAGGGCAGAGTCTCTGTTCCCCCACGGATACAGTTGCTAAAGTAAGCTATCTTCAGTTTTCCACCGACGGCTTTCTTCAGAAGTTTGCAATATCCTTTGCCTGACTGTGCTAAACTTCATGCTGCTCTTTCATGAACTGTTTATGGAAAGTAATGAAGAAGCATTACTGGAATATGGTGCTGTTTGCCTTAGTTGACTGCTCTGATTACCACAGGAAGCTTTCTCCACCATAAACCAGGACAGTGGCTTGTGAACTTCCTCTCAGACATTCTCCAGACAGCCATGCCCGAATTCCAGCCTCATGAAAGGTCTATTAAGGAAAGTGAGTCATTAGCACGTACTGGCAGAGAAATGCACTCAGAGCCCACAGCAGCTTTGGGATGAGTCCCATTCCTATGTAGTTAGTGAGCTCTAGCTTAAGAAATAGAAGCAGTCGCAAGAGTAGTCATAAGGGTGCTGTGCACTTACGGATATCTCCATGTATCTTGATCGTGAGGCCTTGGTCCAAGATAAAACCACCAGCCTGGTGCCAAATGAACGGCCCTTAAGAGGATCTTCTCAGATTGGTTGTTTTCTTTGGAACATCCACCTAATACTTTCTCAGAAATTCTGTCCCAGCCTGCCAAACCTTTAAAAGTCAACAAGAACTTTGTAGTGAGTGATTCCCAAGACCTCCTTTTCTCGACAGAAACTGTCTGCAATAAATGACGAAGGTATAATTAAAATGCATCCTGCTAGCTTTAGCAATTAGAGACACTGTCACATGACTGGGAAGAATAACACTATGGACTCTAAAAACATGTGGAGGATTTATCATTAGGACTCTCAGAGACCCACGGGAAAACATCAGAGAGCCTTAAAAGGAACAGTTAAGTTGGAAGGGTTAGTATGTGGGAAATGATAAAGATGAATACACATTCTATTTTTGTTTGTGTTTTCCTTAGGAAGTTAGTTGAATCAGATCATAACATTTGGAAACTTATTAACTGTTTGAACTGTTTAAAGTAGAATACGACTGAGTACAGAAATAAAGATGGACTCTTGCATCTAATTTCATAAGTTAGGAATAAATTTCTTATAGCAGAGTTACAGATAGGTATGTGATCTAGGTAGTTGTATCCAAGCAACAGTTTCCAAATACTTGGACTTTAAACCATTAAAGCAACTTTACCTTTTTCTCTCTTTTGGAGTCAATATAAAAATACTCTTAATAAGGTGTTTGAGTTTCTTTCTTTTTCCTCCACCAAGGAAACTAACTTTATAAAAAAATGCAAGGTTATCATCTAGTCAATTCTTGTTGTTGGGAAAACAGAGACAAAGATAATTGGGAGCAGGTCCATTTCATCTAGGAACATGTTCTCGTACAAGTATGGAAGGTGCATCTCTGGAGCTCTTGCTAAGCATTGCAGACTGGAGTGGTATTTGGTAGGAGTACCCTGATTGGTTGGTAATTTCTGGAGAACTGTGCGAGGGGACAGAAGGGACACATGACACCCGCATGCCATCCTCCAGTGAAATTGTGACATTTGTCAGCATGAGAACTTTTCTCATCAAATGACTCTGTATCTATTGAAATTATACAGAAACAGACAGAATGGCATTGGTCCATTAAAACTCAGAGGCATGAATTAGGATAATAGAGACTATGAGCTGCCTTTGTCAAAGCTGGGGCCATGTAAGGCTTAGTTTGAAATACGATGATACTCTAGTAAGCACGTGAGTAAATGGGCAATAATACACCTCAAAGTTACGAGCACACTTTGCTAGAGCTATTTGCTAACAGATATTGGTTGTTTTCCTAAACAGCTCTGCTATAGTTTTGAACTCAAGTGGCCTCAAGAGGCTCTTATATTGAAGAGTTGATCCCTAGCTGTTGGAACTGATGAGAGGTGTTGAAAAGTCTAGAAGTTTAAGCTGTACTGAAGAAGTTAGGCCAGTAGGAATGTATCACTGAAGATACACAGGGAACTTGGTCCATTCCTGTCTCTTTTTGCTTCCCAGGTATCAGGAGGTAAGCAAGTTTGCAGCACCACCCTTCTAATATAATGTTTTGCCCACCACTTTGGATATTCAGAGGTAATGACCACTTATTCCCCACTGTAAACACAGTACTTTAATATATAATTTCATTTTTCCTGTGTCTAAACTCATTTACTGATTATAAAACAACATCAAGATTAAAAATTAGATAAATTACCCATCATTCTAACAGGGCATATTGAAAATATTACGTTGATTCTATCTGGGACTTCTAAAGTAATAATGATTATTTGCATTAATGAATATCCCACGGCTTTTCTATGGGACACAACATAGAAGTGTCATGGCATTTTAAAAACTGAAACATAACCAATACTTTAAATGTTAAAACAATAGTTTAGTTTTAAACCACATCCCTGGTCTGCCTCATCACTGTATGCTTCTCAAAAGAACACAGTCTCATGGAACAAAGACCATGGACACAGTGTTAAGTTGGACAGAGTTCTGCCAGAACTGGAGCCTAGTGCTCAGAGAAATAGATATTTTCTGGGGGCTATGAGATCTCTTTTCAAATATGTGAGTAATTTAAGGAATTTGTCAGATTATCATCAAAGAGATTTCTCAGATCCAAGCAAGAATGTGTCCTGACATCTTGAGAGCATATAATAGCTGTCACATAGTTATAGATCTGGAGGAAGTGGTGTGACATAGTGTCGATGGGAGAGGATATTGCTTAAACTGCTTTTAAGATCTAATCTAATTTCTAAAATTATGATTTTGATGTAAGGAAGAATATGAAGAAACATGTCTTTCAGTTTATAATTGGTACCCACCACCTTCACAAATGTTATAATTAAATACCAGGGGTTCATTATCCTATCACAATTAAAATGAGTTCTGGAAGCAGAGGGAGTTATCTGTTGAGTTAGAATTAGAAAGAAAATAATTTCCTTCTATGTTGCAGACACAGAGACTCAGAAGATAAACAAAGCTTCAATGAAATTTGTGTTGTATTTTTTTTTTCTTTTTCTTTTTTTGGCTTGGAACTCACCCTATAGCCCAGGATAGCCTCACACACCTGATCTTTCAGATTTTGCTTCCTGAAGGAGTTGGGACCACAAGAATTTGCCCTGACCATCTTCAATGGTATTTGAAATACAACTCCTTCCCAGTGGTTTATCCATTGGGGAGATTAATCAGCCAGTATAAATTTATACCTTAGGTACTTTAGATCATAGACTATACCATTTCACCAGTTTGTGAAGCTAGGAAACACCATGATGAGCAGTCAGTGTTCACAGAGAACCTTTCCTGAGCCTAACACTTTTATAGGCATTTTACTATTGCCGTCTCATTGCACCCTCAGATCTTACTGCCTTTATTGTCCTCATTACACAGGAGAGAGCACAGGGGCATGGGAAATTTAAGCAGCTTTCAAAAGTTACACAGCTTTTGAGTGGTGTAGACAGGACACAAAACCATGTAGTCTATAAAACAATTGACTGATCCATGCTAAGGTTTAGCTGGAGAGTTTTGGGGTACATGGCTGTGATGTATAATTAAGACTAGAACTGGAAGATGAATAAAAACAGAAGGGAGGCTTTGGATGAGGTGGTAAACTGGAAATTTTCGTCAATTGAAATGCACATGCCCTAATGCGATCAAACAGGAAGGAAAGACCTTTTATTGAACAGCATAGGTTTCAGCTAAGAAATAAGTCCTCACTGACAAGGATAGGGGTAGATTCAAAGAAATGAGTGGGTAAGAGTCAAAAAGCTGCCAATAACTGGAGGCAGAGAAGAGCTGTCTTGAGTCGCATTGCAAATTCTTCATAAAAGAGTTGGAGAAATGGAAGTCCAAATTGACAAACTGAACATATGCATTGGTATTTTGTTCATTTAGAGTATAATACAGAGGAAAGGGGATCCATCAAGTAGTAATAATAAAGAAAGTAGAAAAGGTATCATTGAACAATTGTGCAGGAGATAAACATCTACCTGAGACACACTGAGAAAGGAAACTATTTGGCCTGGAAGAAATGAGGAACTCCAGAACTGACCTGGCATTCACAGCAGAGGGTGGGTGGGTGAGATGGAGCTGAAAAGAGTACTAATTGGATACTATTATATGGACAGTTTTGCTTTTGTTAATCCATCCTCCAGTTCCATGACTTCATCAGTATTCTTAAATTTTCCAACCCCATACAAGTGTTTCCATCCTAATTTTCATATCTAAGGTATCTAGGTAAAAAGATAATTTTATTAAAACAAGACAAATTAAATTTCTAAAAAACCAAAAAAAAATTCAAAGGAAGAACAGCTCTATCTATCTATCTATCTATCTATCTATCTATCTATCTATCTATCTATCTATCTATCTATCTGCTATTCATCTACCTATCACTTATCATTTCCCCATCTATTATTCATCTTTTGTTCTCCACCTATTATCTATCTATGCATGTATTTATAAGACTATCCTTTTCTATTTACCTAGTCATTATCTATATATCTATCAAATAGATCTACCTATATATCCATCTGTTATCTATCTATATTGTTGCTATACATGTATCGCAAAGATGGATGGTGTAACAAAGCCCTAGACCTTAGTAGTCTCCCCAGAATTTAGCACAACTGACTCCATGATGGAAGTGTCATTCAGACTGTAAAACCCAGCATATAGACAGCACCACAAGACAAACAAACAAACAAAAACTAATCCTTCAAAGTCCATAATGCTGGAACTGTATCTAGGTGTATTAACCTTGCCCTTTGGCTTCTATAATTCTCCTTCTGGCTAACTGTTCTTGTTAACTGAAGTATTCAACCAAGTTTTTGCTGTGTGTGTGTGTGTGTGTGTGTGTGTGTGTGTGTGTGTGTGTGTGTGCGCTTAAAAACTACACCTTGAGAAAGAGTTAGGACTACAAGGGAATCCAGAAAACCAAGTGTAGTTGAATACCAAGTGTAGTCACCTTCTGGCTAATAAAGACTTTCCATTGACTTAAAGCCATGTTGAAGCTGTCTTCTCTGGTAGATATTCTACAACAGATAGCATGACAGAAAAGATAAGTGACATAGAGAGTTCAAGGACTAAAAGTCAAAAGAAAGGATTTCAAGAATTCTAAGCTGATACACACACACACACACACACACACACACACACACACACACACACACACACCAACTATTCCTGATCTCAAATGACATGCAGTGTCCAGTAGACTTTGGAAAAGAAAAAGAGAGAAATAGAAACATACAATTTATGAATAAGTAAATGTGCTGAAGTCCTTGCTCAAATGTCCTGCTTTTTTTCTTTCTTTTTACTTATTTATTTGTTTATGTTTTTCTTTTCTTTTTTTTTTTTTTTTTTTTTTGGTTTTTCGAGACAGGGTTTCTCTGTGGCTTTGGAGCCTGTCCTGGAACTAGCTCTGTAGACCAGGCTGGTCTCGAACTCACAGAGATCCACTTGCCTCTGCCTCCCAAGTGCTGGGATTAAAGGCGTGCGCCACCACCGCCGGGCAAATGTCCTGCTTTTAATGATGCCTTATTACACATTTAAAATCAGCTCTTATTTCTAGGTAAGGTAACCTGCTTCTGGCATTGGGAAGGAAGGCAGAGGCAGAAAGATTACCAGATTGGGCCACCTGGGAAGTCCCAGGTCAGGGTAAGCTGCTTAGTACAACTATATTAAAAAACACTAACCAAACAATTACCCCCCAAATTCCAAACAATGATGACGATGATGAAATTATTGAATGAATATATAAAGCTAAATAAAATATAGTGTAATTGACCACTCTTGTGGTGCAAGTGCAAATTAGTAATAGTGTACTTGCCTCATATGCCCAAGGCCTGACTTCAATCTTTGGCACTGCAAAAATAAATAGATATATAAATAAGTAAGCAAATACAAATAAAACTGACCTTTTTAGCTCTTACATTTTCCTATTCTTTCTAGCCTCCATAGATTTAATCATTTGCCGACAGCCTGCAACATTCTCATTTATTATCTTTATTGCTTCCTGTCTCTTTCCCCTATGCAGCTCCATCAGGCAAAATTTTATCTTTACTCACATGGCCAGGATTTAGTGACAACCACTTAGTTTAAAATATGTACTTAATAAATACTCATGGCCAAATAACTGAGGGAAGGAGGGCAAAGAGGCAGAGCTCTGCCCTTGCTTCTAGTGGGTCCAGTTTTGACCAAACTAAAGGGGACACTTCCAGGCGTGGTTAGTAAATGATCAGGTTTGTTTCTGAGATGCAATCAGATATCAGCCATTGTTATCCCACAATGGTCATGTAATCCTGCGCTATTGCATCAGGGTGTCTTTCAATGTGGGTTGCAGGGTTTAGATTCTAAGTGGAACATTAGTAAGAGGAGACTTCACTGCAGCTATTTGGGTATTTTTTCCTGAGAAGAAAAGAAAGCTTACCAGCTATTTATTGGAAGTGTCTCTTTTATGGATTAGTAAAGGGAGAATTATTCAAACTCCATGTCTCCTTCTTATGACATTTTAATTGGTGAAATTTCAGTAAATGCACAGTCTAACAAACAATATAGTGATTCCAGCAACTAGGGCATTTACATATTATAAGAGGCCACTTGTTTGTTCCAGGCTGCTCAGCCCTGAAATAATCACACAGAAACCATATCTTTTGCAATACTGTTGGGCCAATAGCTTAAGCGTGTATCTGGCTAACTCATATCTTAAATTAACCCATCTCCATTAATCTGTGTATTGCCATGAGGCTGTGGCTTACCAGGTCAAGTTCCGGCATCTGTTTCTGGGATTACATGCCTTCTCTTCTGACTCCGCCCTTCTTTCTCCCAGCATTCAGTTTAGCTTTTCCCACCTAGTTCTGTTCTGCCCTGGCATAGGCTCAAAGCAGTTCTTTATTAATCAATGGTAATCACAGCATACAGAGCGGAATCCCACATCACTTAAAAATGTAAAGTCATACTAGACTATCCTTTCATCATAAAAAAAAAAAACATTTTAGAAGGGGTAAAACCCTGGAAAGTCATTGTGCAGCTCAACATGTCAGAACAGTTGTATGATTTATTTAGGGCATGATTTATCTTGATTGCAGTGTGGCTGCACCATGCGGCGCTAATGTTACTGTGTTGCAAATGGTACCTCAGAACTCTGTATAGCCTCTGTGACCATCGGGACCCAAGTGGATGTGGGGGTGTTGGGTTTTCCTCCCTTGCACTCAAACTCTGATACAGCTAAGGGGTTCCTTTCCCTATAGCTTCTCTTCCAGACTCATCCTAGTAAAGCGTTCCTGGTGGGGTCTCAGTTACAAGGAAAGACGGGGAAGCAGTAGGGCAAAGAAAGGAAAAGTGAGAGGTCATGGTCTCCGTGGCCGACATAACTCTGGCATCCGTTTCCGTGTATTATGCTGGGACAGGGACTCCTATGGGAAGATCTCTGTATAGCAGATAAAAACCAAGTTTTCAGATATAGGGTATCTTTACAAATCCGCTCAGCTAACTGAAAGGGCTGTTTGTCAACCTAAGGCCTTCAGGAGTCCTGTACTGAATAAAGTATTCTTGGCGTCTGGAAAGGTAGAGCTTTGCCGGGAAGAAAAACGGGTGAAGATCCCATTAGAGGATGCGACACTAATGTTAACTTGTGAATCTGGTGCAAACAGGGCGGCTCTATCCCAGGAGATAGGCCCGGAACAACCAGAGAAAAGGAGGCAGGCTGTACTGTTGTTAGTGGATGTCCTGCTTTCCGTACAATGTGTATTAGTTGCTTTACTCATTGCTGTGGCCAAACATCTGACAAAAAAGGGAACTCGGAATAGAAAGGGTTTATTCTGTCTAATGGTTTAAGGGGAAACACAGTCCACCATGGACAGGAGGAACAACGGCCAGAGTGTGAAGGAGGTGAACACATTGTGTCCCCCCCCCCAAAGGAAGCAGGTAGAGAGAAATGCTAGAGTTCAGGTTGCTTTCTCCTCTTTATTCTTTCAGGAGTTTGGACTCTAGCCCGTGGGGCGGTGCTATGTACATTTGTGGATTTTCCCTCTTTACTTAAAACTCTCAGGGTATGATCGCAGAAACACAGCCCAAGGTGCACCTTGTTAAGAAGTCCTGTCAAGGTAAATGGCGCTTGATAATTACTCAGTTCTGTTAATGACCAATTAGTTTGGTGATAATTGTCTCACACTTCAGCCCAGTGCTGTAACTGAATGTTTTGAACCAGCTCTCAGCAGCTCAGGAACTGAGGGGGAGCCACAGAGTCAGTGAACTAATCACTCAATTTGACTTCTCTAATTGAGGGAGCAAAACAGTTTTCTGGGGCTAAAGAGCGAGACAAAGCTAAACTCTCTGGAGCTGGTGGAAAAGACACACACACACACACACACATCTTGAAGGTCTTTCCATCATCTCCCTCATCTCCTTTATTTCTTTTCTTCCCTTTATCCAGATGTATCTCTTCTGTGTCTTTATTTTTCCCTTACAGCTTATATGCCCCAACAGAATCTTTCGAGAAATATAAAAATTACAATGTAGTTATTTTCAATTTTTAAGTGAATGATTACAATGAGTACAAGTAAAAAAACATGTTTCCCATCTCCCTTATATGATTAAACATTTTATGTATTGCAGATGAAAAACAAATTAATCCCAAGAACCTAATACATTCATGACCAAGAAGCTTGTTATAGATTAACAAAGTGTAAATAAGCAAGGTATTTTCCTCAGCCAGTTCTTTAATTGGCAGGCTGAATTTTTCAGTTACAAAGAAAAGATTAATCTCTTTATTACTTATCTCAAAAGGTAATCTTATAAAAAATCTTAAAAGAATCACGAATCTAAACTTTTATCTATGGAAAACAATCAGTCAGCTCTGCTTTAAATCCTCATGTGCACACCCATTCATCAGCAGCTTTTTTTAACTGCTTTTACTGCACTATACATTTTCTCTGCTCCCCTCCCTTACTTCCCTCTCCCCTTTACCCTCTTCCATAACCTCCACACTCCCAATTTACTCAAGAGATCTTGTCTTTCTCTCTTTCCTATGTAGATCCTTGTATGTATCTCTTAAGGTCCTCCTTGTTGTCTAGGTTCTCTGGGGTTGTGGACTGTAGCTTGTTTTTCCTTTGCTTTATGTTTAAAAGCCACTTATGAGTGAGTACATATTATACAAAGTTATAAATATTATAAAATGCTCAACACCCTTAGCCATCAGAGAAATGCAAATAAAAACAACTGTGAGATTCCATCTTACACCTGTCAGACTAGCCAAGATCAAAAACACTTAGCTTGGAGAGGATGTGGGGTAAGGGGAACACTACTCCATTGCTGGTGGGAGTGCAAACTTATACAGCCACTTTGGAAATCAATATGGCAATTTCTCAGAAAATTAGAAAACAATCTATCTCAAGACCCAGCAATATAACCTTTCGGGATACAACTAAAGAATGCTTGATCATACCACAAAAACATGTGCTCAACTACATTCATCAAGAGTTTTTTATATCAGGAAGCTGAAGGCAGAAATTAATCATTTACCTTTGATTACCTAGCAAAGAAGGATATGTCAACCAGCAATAGCCAGGCTGCCATTGTTTTGTTCCTTTACCTCAATGAGTCCCTCACTCAACTATTAAGTGTACCTCTAAACTTTAAATTCTTCCCCAAGATTTTCTAATTCAAAGACATTAACAAAAACATTTTAACCTAACCCTAAGTCATTATTTAAAGCTTTGCTTTAGCTAGGATGCACCCTGAAACCTGTGAACACATCTCCTAACATTAAAATTAAAAGAACTTGAGCTAGTCTGCCTTCTGGGACTAGATTGTTTTCCTAAATCATTAACCTACACCACAATCTTTGTGGATCCTCAAGAGAAACTCCTAAGTCCCAGCTGTGTGACACTTCCTTATTCTTATACTCATATCCTCTGCAGCCCCAGCTTTGTCAGGGGCAGGGGCAGCACTGTATCCTGTCTTTACCTATATTAATTTTCCCACTAAACTAACCTCTATGATAATCTTCTACTATATTTATTAAAAGCCCTCAATCAGCAAAATTCTATTTAAACTAACACTATTATTGTATAAAATCATTACTTCACTTAAACAGTACAGCTTAGGAAGAAATCATCTTCATAAAATCCACAGGTAAAAATGCCCACTAGAACAGGATATTTCCATGAGACAATCGCACTATATTAAAGGCAGTGGGGATTCCCCCAACACCTGTTTACATCATGCCAGATGCCAGGGAAAGATGGCAGTGGCAAACATGTAAAGGCACCCTAGTAGCAAAAGACCTTGTGGAGCCGAATCCCTCGGGTCTTTGCCTATTCGAGATTCACCCATCATGCCTTGCATTCTGGTGGTCCAAACTCCTGAAGTCAATTGCCACCTGCTTCTCCTCTGACATGGCCACCGGCACTATTTCTTCCATCGTTATTGTGGTATTCAGGTGAGTGATTATACAGAAAAGAAAACGAAGCAAAAGGGCATAAAGAGGAAAGGTCAGAAGGAGCTGTAGTCTTACCTATAAGTGGAGAAGTTTAGTTACAAGATGCACTCTTGCCTCAGAAACAGTGTGTGACAGTATTCTCTCTTAAGCAGAGTTCATTGTCTATGGACCATACAATGGAGCAATGTAAGCAGGGTTTATTTGATTATTGGTGGAGGCGGGGCATTGTTCAGCTGTCATAGATATTCATTCAGTTCCCTGGAGAGAAGTGAAGGAGACACAAAGGAGCAGAACGAAATGCCAGATTGTAGTACAACCTTAGAGAAGACCTCATTCAGACCCACCAGGACGTTGGAAGCTGGGCTGTCCCTTCACAGTTGCTGAAATTGGGTGAATAACCAGGCTTGGGAGTCCCATCATTCATTGCTTTCTCGCTTCAAGCCTCCCCAAAGGGGCATGGTGCTGCTTGAGATGCTCAACGTAGCCTAGGACAGTACTAATTGGGGGCAGCCATGAACTGCCAGGTTCCCGTATTGGTACCTTGGTCCTGCAGAGAGAATCTGGGCAGAGAGCTTATCTGCTGCTGCTGGCACTGTCCTAACAAATACATGAGACTGGGAAGTGTATGAGCAGCAGAAGTTTATTTCTCAGCGTTCTAGAGGCCTTAAGTCTATGATAACATCTTTTGCTGTGGGGTGGGTGCCTTGTTTCTGTAGCATCCGATGGCAGAAAGCAGAAGGCCAGACAGTTGTTCTACTTACAGTCCCCCAAGCCATTCACAGGGTTGTGAAACCCATCTTCGTAGGCAGAGCACTTAGACTTTGTATGGCCCTATCTCAGTACGTGCACAGTAGGATTTGGGTCCCAATATGAATTTTGGGGAAGACACATTTAAACTACAGGAGACTCACACTATCTATTACAAACTATTACTCAGTGTTTGATGGAAAAAAAGTATGCATGACTGGAATAAGAAAGCTAACAAGAAGAGAAAAATAAAAGACGTTAGAGTTAAATAACCTTCAAGGACGGAATAGAAGAGCTCACATTTAAACCAAACTCTACCTATATCTTTCTTTTGAAAAGCAAAGAAAGAGCCTAGAATTGCAGCACCCACTGCCATGGCCACCAGTCACACAACACCTGCTGTACAGACTGTGTCAAATGAGTTGTGTAAGTATAAAATACACACCGTCTTCTGAAAACTTATAAAAATAAAATAATATACATTAGCTTAATAATTTTCACCTTGATAGTGTGCTAGTACAAGTTTTTAAATTTTATCTATTTAATTTTAAAATGTGTTTATTTTAAAAATAACAGCTATAGCCAGGTGGTGATGGCACAGGACTTTAATACCAGCACTTGAGAGGCAGAGGCAGGTGAGGCCAGCCTGGTCTACACAGCAAATTCCAGGACAGCCAGGGTTACACAGAGAAATCCTGTCTCTAAAAGCCAAAAGAGAGAGAGAGAGAGAGAGAGAGAGAGAGAGAGAGAGAGAGAGAGAGAGAGAACTATAAAACTATAAATTTGCTCTAGAGGATTTCTTTTCCTTCCTTCCTTCCTTCCTTCCTTCCTTCCTTCCTTCCTTCCTTCCTTCCTTCCTTCCTTCTTTCCTTCCTTCCTTCCTAGCTCCCTTTACTATTTTTTTTTCAGTGTAAGGGATCAAAGCCAGGGTCTCATGAATGCTGAGAAAATATCCTCATCCTTAGTCCTAAGAGAATCTGAAAGTCATAACGGTGTCATTATCTCAGGTCACAGTTTAAATTATACAAAAAAAAATCTTTAAAAAATATACAGAAACTTATTTCTAGGACTTTGGAATGTTATCTCCAAACTTTTTGCTGGACTATTGAGAGACTGCATTAGTGAACATCTGCTGCCAGAACAAAACACTGCACTCTGAGTAGCCTAAAGTGATAGAAATGTATCCCTCGATACATATGCAATTCTGGAGGCTCTGAGTCAAACACCAAGGTGTGGGCCTGGCTGGGCTTTGGTGAGGGCCCTTGTCCTGTCTTATATATGGCCGGCTTTCAGTTCCTCTACCTAACTGCAGGAAGCTATCGCCCATTTCCTTTCATTGCTAGATTGGAAATGGACACAGGGAGTAGCCAACCTTCACTGGCCACCCCTCCAAGGAAGCAGAATTCTTAGGAAACCAATGGGTTAGCCTCATTGACAACAAAAAGACATTCTGACTCACTTTGAACCTTGCAAGGCAAGAGGATTGCATGTACCGTAAGCGAGGCATCAGTGTGCCTAGACTAGGAAACAGCTGTAGCTCATGGAATAAGTTCTCGGGTGCAATGAAGTAGTGATTCCATATGCCAGCAACACGAGGACACATGGCAGCAGATGACAGCCAAGCAGAACTATGAGTCACGTTTAGGGCAAAAATAAGGTAATGCAAATAAATTACTTGTATTTGTTTCTATCACCAACTGTGCTGCACTTTGTATTTATTTTGTATATTGCCATCAATTTCTCGCCAGCAGTATTTTCCTTAGCTTATGATTTTACTACAGAAGCATCCAGAACCACTCATTCCTTCCATTCCCACTGCCAATGACCAAGTCCAGATTTCTGTTACCTCAGCCAGGATGATTCCTTCCAGCTCCTTTCTTAATCTTGTTCTTTCCAATTTTTCCCTCTCTTCAATCTATGATTTAGCCTGTTAACTCTTTGTAGGTCATCTTTTCCAAAACATGTCATTTTCCTGCTCAAGAAACTAGAATAACAAGAAACATGTCATTTTCTTTTCCTAAAACATGTCATTTCCTTGCTTAAGAAACTAGAATGACATCATATTGTCCAGACAGTATGGCAAGCCCAGACACAGTATGGCACTCCATCAAATCCAGACACAGCATGGCATTCCAATAGACGTGTAAAATATGTTAGTCTTTCTTCCTCAGTCTTTCTCATTTAGAACATACTTCCTACCCTAATCTACTCTTGAAATTGCATTGAATTAATATCGATGGAACATGAAATATATATGCTATTACCTTAAATTGCTTACTCCTAATCCAGAATCATTTCTCAAATAATCCAAAGTGTTTTTTTCAGCTGATTGCTAGCTTTTCTGAACTTCACGGCCCCTGCATTCGAAGCGGAGCTCTCTCGTATGCTCATCTTTCATCTGACGCTTCCACGCATCTCATTAGCCAACTTGTAACCAACTTGCCAGCTCCTCAAGGTCAGAGATGCTGGCTCATCCCTCACATAAGGAAAGGAAATTCATATTTACTGACGACTTCCTCTGTGCCCGTCACTGTAAAGTGTATTTGGCATTTGTTGTTCAGAATTCCCTCTATTGCTTTCCTGTGTGTGTGTGTGTGTGTGTGTGTGTGTGTGTGATGTCTCTGCATCATTTCCATATTGCCCTGCCAGACAGCCCTGATGACTAATGCCAAATAACACCAACTCAAGTAGTCAGTAGCAGATTTGCTGGTGTTTTGAGACGATGATGGAATTTCCACAAGTCAGCTCTTCCATGTAGGCTGCAGCCTCCTAGCCTTGCGTCTGGGGCGCCCTCTCCACCATTCTTCATGGCTATGTCCCCCTCTTCTAAGTGGTCCTGTTCTATGCAAGACAGTTTAGCTGTCTTTTTGTATTGATTCCTTATAAAGTCACAAGAAGGCATTATTTTAATAGGAAAAATACACCCATGAAAGAGTTCTTAAAACAAAGAGACTTTGCTTTCTCCTTGAGATGTTTTCTTCATGTCGTAAGTGCTTCATTTTCTAGGCCACACACATTTTCTCATTTGATCCTCTCACTAATCCACTTCACAGCAGCTAGCAATAAACATTCTCTGGGTGTTTACTTTACAGCAGGACTGCCCTGGGTGTGCTATCTATGATCTGATTAAGCCTGAACTATAAACGCAATCACTCTTCCTCACATTTTACAGACTTGAGAGTGAATGTAAGCAACTGTATCAGAAAACTTGAAGAATAATCAAAAGTGTCCTAATTAAAAACCAAGCCGGTTTGATCCCAGAGCCCAAACACTAGATGCTGCTATCCTCACTGAGCAAGAGAAGAACTGAGACCTGTGTGGTCACAAGACCTACTGTGGTCACAGAAATGGCCACTGCCGTGCTCAGGATCCTCACCCTTTCCACAAGAACAGATCATTGATCTCATCCTTGAAAATCCATATTTAGTCACACAGATTAACACCACAACAATGCACCCAGAGGGCTCTCCTCTTAGAATCCTTGATTTTTCTTCCCTTGGTTCTCTTTATTCTGGTACCAGAAATTTTCTCATCAAAATAACTCCATTCCATTCTTTCCATGCCGTTTTCTTCACGCTGATCCACACCAGCAGACACGCTCTACACCACCCGACTCTTCTCTCTGCATCTATGTTGCCCGTTCCTCCTAATTCATCAGAGTAGCTGCAGAGAAAATCAATTCCTGCCACTTCCCTGATGGAAATCACCAATGGCTTCTGATCACTTCAGATTAAAATGCGACTTTAGACAGCAGTCGTCAGGGTTTCATGGGACCCAGCCTCTCCTCGGCTCCAGCTCCAATAGCTTCAGGCCATTCTTTAACCACACTGGCCTTTTCACTCAGTTCTTTGAATAAGATGCTTTTTCTCCATCCGGGACACAGCTCCTGCTGTAGCTCTTACCTGGGATACCCCCATTTCTGTCTTTTGGGTAGTCATCTGGCTTTGTAAATGTCACTTTCACTAAGTCCCTTTTTGAACTTTCCCTTCTTTCTGCCCATGTTTGTTTTCTGCGTAACATCTGAATCATTAAACGGCTAGCAAGTCCCCTGGAAATTGGATGTATGAAAGAGACAAATACGAACTGATGAACAGGTGGACTGAACAGATGCACTGGGAACAGAAAGAAAAACACATAAAATAACTAGAAAGCAGGTTTAAGGTAATATGTAAGAAATGTGCACTGGCATGTATAGGTTAAAAACATGGGGTGTAAGGAAAGTTACTATGAATAGGGAAAAGTGACACAGGGGGTTCCCCCGGAGATGGCTTCATAGAGAAGTAAAAGTTCACTGTGCAATGTTACATATTTAGGGGAAATTACTATATAAAATTTAACTTGGTGGGAACAGAGTGGTCAACTGGACAGTAGTAGTAACAGCCAGGCATCAGATTGGGAAGAACACAGAAGTGGTATGTTCATATAATAATTTGAAATTCATATTAATTTTTAAAAGGTTAACAGGAGTTAGGCATGATAGCTCTAGCTTAAAATCTTAGAAACTTAGGAGGCTGAAGCTGAGCATTGAAAATTTAAAACTGTTAAGGCTACAGAGTAAGTTTAAGGTCAGTCTGGGTAACTTAGTGAAATTCTTTCTCGAAATAAAAGAACAAGAAATTTGGAGATATAGATCAGGGGTTGCCTAGGTCTAGCATGTGAAAGGCCCTGGGTTCAATCCCCAGTACTGCATAAAAGAAAGAAAAGAAATGTAGTAGAAATTACACTCTTCAAAACGGCTGCTCTCCTTAAACACATTTAAGACACATGTCGTGTGAACCGACGCAACACACAGAGAGTGAGACACATATTTTTGTGTCTATCAGTAGTTGATCAAATATTTGCGGTTGTATTATCATTTTTAAAGACAGGAAAAATCATTTCCTTCAGCTAGGCCCAGAAGATTAACTGTGATAAACTGCTATTAATATCTAGCATCAATTATAACATCTCTAATTATCAGCGTTCTTTTCTGTATGCCTCTGGCAATCTCCGTCTGCATTGGCTATCCATCTTTTCATAGATGTATCTATATCTGACTACATATCTATCAATCACTGCATGTTCTGAAGGTCATGTTATTGGAGTATCACAAACTTTGTGTGGCTGTACAGTATATAGCAAGAACTAAAATATGGACTTCTTAATCTCACTGTGTGCTCAACAATACCATTTACAAACATGGATTCTGAGACTGTCTTTTAAAATAAACAGTTTGGGCTGTTTGTTTAACTTTGATCATAAAAGTCTAAATACTTCTATTCCATCTAAATAAGCAGATTTTATAAATGTTATCAATGAAAGAAAAGTGTTAATTTTAAAACTTGACTATTTTGGCTAAGTCAGTACTCCCTAGAGGAATTATATGCTTAAAGCTAGAATTCTAAGGGGAGTGGGGAAAAATGTACAGCTCAATTAAAAGCAATAAAAAATAAAAAACAGAATTCTATATTGACCCTTAATAAGAAAATATATTCGTATTTGCTTTAGAGTCTTAGCAGGGACATTAACATTGTTTTAAAACATTTTATTGACTCTGTGGATTTCACATCATGCATCTCCATCTCACTCATCTCTCTGCCCTTGCAACCTCCCCCACCCCCAAGATAAAACAAAATAAAATTTAAAAGAAAAGAACCAACCCCATATCAGACAGAGGTCTGATCTCCAAAATATACAAAGAACTCAAGAAATTGGTCATCAAGAGAACAAATAATCCAATAAAAAAATGGAGTACAGACCTAAACAGAGAACTCTCAACAGAAGAATATAAAATGACTGAAAAACACTTAAGGAAATGTTCAACATCCTTAGTCATCAGAGACGTGCAAACCAAACAACTCTGAGATTCCATCTTACACCTTAAGAATGGCCAAGATCAAAAACACTGATGACAACTTATCCTGAAGAGACTGTGGGGTAAAGGAAACACTCCTGCACTGCTGGTGTGAGTGCAAGCTGGTACAGACCCTTTGGATATCAGTATGGTGATTTATCAGAAAATTAGGAACCAACCTTCCTCAAGACCCAGCAATACCACTTTTGGGCATATACCCAAAGGATGCTTAATCGTACCACAAGGACATGTGCTCAACTATGTTCATAGCAGCATTGTTTGTCATAGCCAGAACCTGGAAACAACCTAAATGCCCCTCAACTGAAGGATGGATAAGGAAAATGTGGTGCATTTACACAATGGAGTACTACATAGCAGAAAAAAATAACGACATCTTGAAATTTGTAGGCAAATGGATGGAGCTAGAAAACATCATTTTGAGTGAAGTAACCCAGACCCAGAAAGACAATTATCATATGTATTCACTTATAAGTGGTTTTTAAACATAAAGCAAAGAAAACCAGCCTACAAATCACAATCCCAGAGAACCTTGATAGCAATGAGGACCCTAAAAGAGACATACATGATCTAATCTACATGGGAAGTAGAAAAAGACAAGATCTCCTGAGTAAATTGCAAGCATGGGGACTTGGGGGGAGGGTTGAAAGGGAGGGGAGTGGCAGAGAGGGGAGCAGAGAAAAATGTAGAACTCAATAAAATCAATTTAAAAAAAAGAAAAAAGAAAGAAATATCTATTTGTAAGCTATAGTGTGACACAGTGAGTCACGCAGTAAATCCTTTAGCTCATACATCTTTACTTGTAAGTATGCTGTGAATCATTGGTCTGGTTTGAGGCCCCTGGCTTCTACTACATTATCAATGCTGGTCCTCACTGGTACTCCTCTTGGATATCCTACTGTTGTTCCGTGTCACAGAGATCCTATAGCTTTTGATCTGTAGGTCCCATCCCTACACATGCTCCAGAGGATCATATATGGGGTGGATGTTGGGATGGGTCAACACATGGTCCTGGTTCTGAGCCTGGGATGTTGCTGGGTTCGTCAGCCCTCCAGCTCTTCATCATTCTCAACACCAGGGTGAGCTCTTCAGCATTGCCCAGGCTAGCTCACCCTAAGCACTAGGCAGCAAGGGGCAGGGCCGGTTCTCCTGCTTTCATAACCTCAGAACAGGCTCACCCACACCTACACCAGGGCCAGCTCTACTTTGCTGTCCAGGTGAGGTGCAGGGGCCACTCTCCTGAGTGCTGCGCCTGGTGAGAGGCATGGCCAGCTCTCCTGCTTTTGTGATCTCAGGGCCAGCTTTCTCAGCTGCCACAGGCAGCATGGGGGGCATCACCATATAGCAGATGAGAGGTGGGCCAAATCTCTCACACTCATGTTCTGGGGCAAAGCTACCACAGTGTCAACAGGGTCAGCTCTACTACACTGCCAGGTGAGGTGTAGGGCTGGCTCTCCCAAGTGCTACAGTTGGTGAGGGGAAGGGGCAGCTCTCTTGCCTGCCATGGGTGACTAGGGGGAAGGGGGGAGGAACATTTTTCCTTCACGCTCACTGCCACATGGTGAACGAGGGGTGCAGGGCCTGCTCTCCACTCTCACAACCTCAGGGCAGGCTCACCCAAGCCCGCCCCCCTCCCACACAAGCAGGGTCAGTCAGCACTACTGTGCTGCCCAGGCAAGGTGCTGGGCCTGTTCTCCTGAGTGCTGCAGTCAGCGAAGGGCAGGGTCAGCTCCTCCACTCTCATGACCTAGGGTCCTGCTCTCTGCCTGCCACATACAGCAAGGGGCAAGGGGCGGCCGGAAGTGGAGGCATCTCTGCATTGCCCATGCTGCTGAACAACAGATAAGTAGTGGGACCAGCTCTCTTACCCTCATGCTCTCGAGGCCACTTAATTTATTGGAAAAGTAAAGAATCCTTAAATAGTTTGTGTATAACACTGAGAACAGAGCTTTGCAGTTAAGCTATATTCAATAAATGTTGATTACCTTTATATTAATCATATTTTGAGAGGTCAATGTCCACTATTTTTTTTTTCATTTTACCTTCATCAGCACATTTTAAATTCACAGGAGCAGTGGATTGGTAGTGGGTCTGTATTGAAGGGTTCAGGAATAAGGTATTTCCTAAAAGATATGCTTTGTCTCTTCAGTCATTTACATGATTATGCATTTTTTTAATTAAATAGGTAAAATTGTTAGTTATAAAGTACATTCTGTTCACTCTCTAAATTATTTGGGTAGTTAATTGGTCAGCTGTATTGAGTCATTTCCTATGTGAAGCGTAATGCCGTAAGAGTAATTGGCTAGGTGGAACGTATAACTTCTTCCAAACTAAACTTCTTATTTCTTTAGTGATGACTGTCACAGTCCAAATCAAATCTAGAACAGAAAACCACAGCAATTTAAACTGGTACAGTTTAAAATAAATCTGACCTCTGATGAGGTTGGAATTATAGCTAATACTAACAGCTGAAGCAAGCTAAAAGATAAACTGCAGAGAGAAGGATGATTACCGCTCTCCAAATTATGATAGAACATGTGAGACTAAGATCCAGACCTTGCTAGAGAAGGTACTGTGGGCTGTTGAATAGCAAAGATCCTGTGAAGGCACTGCGGTCTCTTGTAAGGTGCCCTGTCAGGTACCAGAGAAAACACTTGGCAGAAGCCTTCTCACCAGAGACACTACACACAACTGCCTGAGCAGGTGCCAGGATAGCTGCCTATTGCAGAACACTCCCAGTAGCTGCCTGAGCTGGTGCCATCTGGATGCTGGCATTACCACAGTGTAAGGACCTAGGAACCAAGAAGCAAAACTCTTCCTTCCTCCAGTGTCCTTCTCACGCTTGCTACTGCAAAGCAAAAGTAATTAGATGGCCAGGATGCATTTTCAGGGAGATTCCAAAGGTTGTGTTTGGAGATAAATAGGCAATATATTAGTTGCTGGCATCTTTTTGGCATATTTTTCTGTTATTAAAATATGAATATTCTCAAAACTTACCTTCTTCGCAAGCACTATTTCTAAGTCAGGAAAGTCACCTATGGTTTGATCATCTATCACACATATGGTGAATGGGCAGAGGCAAAGGATTACACATGAAATCCCTATTTTAAATAAGCCTGGAAGTTACTGGATGAAGGCTCTATGATGAGAGTTGGGGTATTCATCAGTCTTATTACAGGGGAAGCTGACTCCCCATGGGAGCACTTACCCTTTCTAATGAGTGGCTGGGGGTGATGGAGGGGGGAAAGGGAGGATGGGATGGAAGGGGAACTCTGGTTAGTATGTAAAATGAAGAAAAGAACTTTTAAATAGTCACATTGATGATTATCTTGATTACCATTATAGAAATTTCATCCGATGGATGGAGATAGAGACAGAGACCCACATTCACATCAGAGCAATGGATTGAGCCCCCAAGGTGCAGTTGAAGAGCAGAAGGTGGGAGAAGATGAGTTAGGAAGTTAGGACCGTGAGGGGCTGGTCCACCTACTGAGACAGTGTGCCTGA
>PVIU01004271.1:9153-36239 GCA_004026605.1 Ondatra zibethicus
AAACAATCCTGGGCAACAAAAGAACATCTGGAGGCATCACAATCCCTGACTTCAAACTCTACTACAGAGCTACAGTACTGAAAACAGCCTGGTACTGGCATAAGAACAGACAGGAGGACCAGTGGAACCGAATAGAAGACCCGGATATCAATCCACACATCTTCGAACACCTGATATTTGATAAAGAAGCAAAAGATATGAAATGGAAAAAAGAAAGCATATTCAACAAGTGGTGCTGGCATAACTGGATATCAACATGTAGAAGAATGAAAACAGACCCCTATCTATCACCATGTACAAAACTCAAGTCCAAATGGATCAAAGACCTCAACATAAAGCCAGCCACACTGAACCTTATAGAAGAGAAAGTGGGAAGTACACTTGAACGCATTGGCACAGGGAACCACTTCCTAAATAGAACCCCAGCAGCACAGACACTGAGAGAAACAGTTAACAAATGGGACCTCCTGAAACTGAAAAGCTTCTGTAAAGCAAAGGACACGGTCAACAAGATAAACGACAGCCTACAGAATGGGAAAAGATCTTCACTAACCCCACATCACACAGAGAGGTCTGATCTCCAAAATATACAAAGAACTCAAGAAATTGGACACCAAAAGAACACATAATCCAATAAAAAAAAATGGAGCACAGACCTAAACAGAGAACTCTCAACAGAGGAATCTAAAATGGATGAAAGACACTTAAGGAAATGTTCAACATCCTTAGTCATCAGAGAAATGCAAATCAAAACAACTCTGAGATTCCATCTTACACCTGTAAGAATAACCAAGATCAAAAACACTGATGACAACTTATGCTGGACAGGTTGTGGGGAAAAGGGAATACTTCTGCATTGCTGGTGGGAATGCAAGCTGGTACAACCCCTATGGATGTCAGTGTGGCGATTTCTCAGAAAATTAGGAAACAACCTTCCTCAAGACCCAGTAATACCACTTTTGGGTATATATCCAAAAGATGCTCAATCGTGCCACAAGGACATGTGCTCAACTATGTTCATAGCAGCTTTGTTTGTCATAGCCAGCACCTGGAAACAACCTAAATGCCCCTCGATCGAAGAATAGATTTTAAAAAAAAATGTGGTACATTTACACAATAGAGTACTACACAGCAGAAAAAAATAACGACAGCTTGAATTTTGCAGGAAAATGGATGGAACTAGAAAGCATTATTTTGAGTGAAGTAACCCAGACACAGAAAGACAATTATCACATGGACTCACTCATAGGTGGTTTTTAAACATAAGGCAAAGAAAACCAGCTTACAAACCACAATTCCAGAGAATTTAGACAACAATACGGAAACTAAGAAAGACTTACATAGATCTAATCTACATGGAAAGTAGAAAGTATAAAAAGACAAGATCTCCTGAATAAATTGGGAGCATGGGGACCTTGGGGGAGGGTTGAAGGAGAGAGGGGAGTGGCAGGGAGGGAAGCAGAGAAAAATGTAGAGCTCAATATATATATAAAAAAAAAGAGGAGAGGCAGGGAGGGGAGCAGAGAAAAATGTAGAGCTCAATAAATATCATGAAAAAGAAAATATCTATTTGAAAAATAAAATAAAAAAATCAAAAAAAAAGAGTTTGATAGGGCATATATATGCTTTTAGACTGAAGGAATATATTCTTATATAGCCTACAAGAACGTGAACTGGCTTGGGAAGGAGACTTAACTTTCACTTGTCAACTCTTTAAAGCATTACACAGTTGTGTGACACATAACGTATTAGTCAAGACCAATTGCACGCCAGGCCTTAGTGATAGTGCGTACCTTCAATCCCTGCACTTGGGAGGCAGAGGCAGATGGATCTCTGTGAGTTCAAGGCCAGCCTGGTCTACAGAGTGAGTTCTAGGACAGACAGAGATACACAAAGAAACCCTGATTCAGGGGAAAAAAACAACAATAACAACAAAAAAAGCAAAGCTAGGCATGACAGCACACACCTGTAATTCCAATACTTGGAGGCAGAGGTAGGAAGATAATTATCAGTCATCTTTGGTTACATGGTGAGATCCTATCTCAAAAACAAGAAGAAAGAAAGGCAGGCTGCATTCATGATGCTGGATTCCTATGATTACTATGGAGCTACAAAATACATTTCACCTCATGTAATACAATAGGGAAAATTCTGTAAGTAAGCCTGATATGCTTTAAAAGGCATAGAAAATACAATTATGTACAATACTTTATATCAGATTGATAGTACAAATAACAATGTTTTTTATATACATATAAAACTGTACATTTTATCAATATATGAGTATACTCCTTCAGCCTATCCCATTATGCCAGCCCCCAACGCCAGCAGACATTCCCTGGGAACCCAAAAGCCACTCCAGCCAGGGAAGCAGATAGACCAACTACAAATCTTCACCTCACCCTCCTTTCCTCTAAGTCAATTCCCTAGTCTCACCCCAAGCTCTACAGCAGACCATTTGCTGCAGCATCCCCTCCCTCCCTGTCCCCTTCTTCAATGGATCACACAGATCTTCTCTTCCAACTTCCCTTCACCCACACATCTATCCCATTCTTCCAGCCCCCAACAGCAGTAGGTATTCCCTGAGAACCTATTGGCCAAGCCTGCCAGAGAAGCAGGTAGGCCAGCCAAGTAGGTAGGCAAGCTTCAAATCTTCACTCTATCTCTTTGCCTCCATATTCAATCCCCAGTCTCATCCCCAGCTCTGTAGACTATCTGCTGTGATCTCTCCTCACTCTCTACACTCATTCCTGGTGGAACCCTGCTTTCTTCCCTCCTGTGGACCCCTAAATACTGGCACAAAACATCCAAGAAATCTAGTACACTATGAAAAGACCAAATAAGAATAATAGGAATAAATGCCAAATGGTGGTGGCGCATGCCTTTAATCCCAGCACTTGGGAGGCAGAGGCAGGCAGATCTCTGAGTTCAAGGCCAGCCTGGTCTATAAGCAAGTCCCAGGTCAGTCAGAGCTGTTACACAGAAAAACCCTGGCTGTGGGGAGAAGAAATGAAGGGAGAGAGTGAGAGAAAAGGAAAGAAAAGAGCTTACTATAAATATGCCATGTTACATCAGAAGCAGCTTCATGCATTTCATGGTGTGTGTGTGTGTGTGTGTGTGTGTGTGTGTGTGTGTGTGTGTGTGTGTGTGTGTATGTGTGTGTGTGGTGCTGGGAGTTGAACTCAAACCCTTGCATGAGCCAGGTAAGTATTTTACCACTAAACTATATCCTCAACCCTGTTTAATGTTTAATTTGATTACATCAAGGGACCAGGGCAATTATCCATGCAACCTAGGTCAGTGTGAGTATATTCCATAATGCCCACACAACAATGGTAACATTTTTTAAAATTAACGCCTGTCATTAATTCTCATGACCCATGACTGTAAGTTATTACTGCAATACCCCACAAAAGTAATTTGAAAAAGAAAAAAATATAGAGCTACAAGGGTATTTTATGCAACACTATTTATAGTGGAACAAACAAAGTCAAACAGTAGACAAAAGTGGCTCAAGTGTATTATAGTTAAAATTAACATCCTAGATTCTGAATCCAAGTCATCCACATTTTCCCCCCTTTCCTCCATTTCCTGTTCTTTTTCTTTACCAGGTCTCATTATATTACCCATACTAGTCTTGAACTCCAGAGTTCAAGGGATCCTCCCACCTCAGCTCCCAAGTAATGGGGTTATGGGACTATGTCATCTTCCCAGAAAAGATCATGCAAAGTTAAATACTGTTTTTACCACTTCGTAGCTATGCAACCTGGGCAAAATATTTAAATACTCTGTGCCTTAGTTTCCCTGATTCTGAGATATTAGAAATAGTTGGATCTATCTCAGAGGAGTAGAAAGAAGGTCAAATGAGATAATACTGGCTGTTATAACAGGGTATGGTAGCTCAGTGGTAGAGCTAAACTCAGCCTCCATAAATGGTGTTTTAATTATAATGTACATTCATAACATAAAGCCAAGCACTGAAATTGTCTAGCAGAGTACTGTATACAACCTTTATATTTTAACTATGTAATTAGTAGGTGAAAAAGATAAGAAGCAAAAAACTATATGTACATTTACATTTAAAACACTTAACATTATCAACATGCAAAATAAGTATCAATTGATCAAATTATAAGAAACTTTCCTTTTGCATATCTGTATTTCTTTTTGATTCAATAAAAATAAATGAGAGGCTGTGGATTTATTTTGGGTTAAGAAAAATCAGGTTTGATCAAGGAAGACCACCTGAGAAATCTCTGGTAGGAACGGATGGCCCAGATGTCTGAGTTCTACATACAGAACAGCCTCAAGACTGCTGACTGAGATGATCAAGCCTCACAGAATATTCCATTCAGGACTTGACCACAATTAAAATTTTCTTTATAAGATTTTCAGTGCCCTCAATCAGCAGGAAGTAGCCTAGAAAACTATGCCCATATTCCCTAACAATGGATTATGGATGTTTTTCTTTGTTTAGAGTGTTGGTTACAAGTTGTATGGATAATGGTCAGGAAAAAAGTTCAACAAAGGATATTAGATTCAGAGTTCTTGTTTTAAAAAAAGAGGAAGAGTGCTGTGGGACAATGGTCTTTTATCCTGTCACTTGTATTATTTTTAATAAAATGCTGATTGGTCAGTAGCCAGGCAGGAAGTATAGAGGGGCGACCAGGCAAGAAGTAAATTCTGGGAAGGGGATTCTGCAGTCTGCAGTCATGACCCAGATTCAGAGGAAGGAAGATGTGACTGCCTGGCCAAATAAGGTGCCGAGCCACATGGCTAGCACAGACAAGAATAATGGGTTAATGTACAATGCAATAAAGAGTTAATAAGAAGAGCCTGAGATACTGAGCCAATCAGTTTATAATTGAAAAAAAATGTTTTTTAAGTTGATGATATATAATTGAAGATTTTTTTTAAGATTTATTTATTAGTATAGTGTTCTGCCTGCATGTATCCCTGAAGGCCAAAAGAGGGCACCAGATCTCATAACAGATGGTTGTGAGCCACCATGTAGTGGATGGAAATTGAACGAGGTGCTCTCAACTGTTGAATCACCTCTCCAGCCTCCATGAATAAAGAATTTTTAAATGTTTTTGTATTTTCCAAAGGAAACTTTCTTTTTTTCAAATGCAAGAAATTCTTCCTTTCAGTTTTGAAATAATAACTATTTTGACTTTAGTTATTTTTGAGCTATGAGGAAAATCATTTAATTTTTGTTTAAATTAGCATTATGACACAAGACATAAACAGAACCAGGCATGTTAGTACATGCCTTTAATCTCAGCACTCAGGAGACAGAGGAAGGTGGATCTCTCTGTTTTAGGCTAACATGAGCTCCAAAGTGAGATCCTGTTTCAAAACAAAAAAGGACAAAACTGAAATCACACTAGCTGTGATGGCACAAACCTAAGATTCCAGCATCTGAGAGTCTGGTGCATGATTGTCAACTTGAAAGTAGCTAAATAGATAAGTGAAATGATGAAGAGCCACAATAATAGTAACGTGGACACCATTAATGTAAATGATAAATATTTAAAGAATACTAAAATAATTCAAGTAAAAAGAAGGTAACATTTCTAGTCACGTCCAAGCTGCGGTCTACATCCCTGGATAGCTACGAATGCAGCCCAGCTCATCCGCAGATGGCAATGGTCAATCACAATGTCAAAGCTGGACACCCCTGACTTAAACCAATTACAAAGGTTAAAAACTGGGAGATACAAAATATTGGCAAATATGTGCAGAGATAGGACACTCCTCAGACAGTGAGAGTATAAACTATACAATCTTTCTACCAAATAACTCTGCAATAGCTATGAAAATCATAATGTATAAACTTTTGACCCTGTAATTCTACTTTAAGGCATTTATCCTAGAGGCATAAGAATCACAAATATACAATGTTGTTAGTTACAGTAATACATAACAGCAAAAAAAGAAAAAGAATACCCTGCGTGCCAACTAATAAAGGATTACTGAACATATTACAGTAAAGGTGAATGCTCCAACCAGCAAGACAGATATTACAGTTTGCCATGGAGATACATACCACTGAAGACTGAGGCAGGACAATTGCTCTGAGTTCAAAGTTAGTCTGGAATTTAGAGTGGTCTCAAAAATCCAAAAACTAAAAAAATCAATTAAATATATTCTTTTTCAGTGCTCTTCAATCTTAAATTAACAAAACAGAGGAATATTCACTTCAAGATTTTTTTAAAAAAATAAATCTAAAAGTTAGAAATTTCATGTCATTTAGTAAATAGTAACAGAAACCTATAACAACTTGAAGAGTATACTTTTTTTAGTGTTCTCTTTTCTTTCGGGGGGTGTTAAGACAGAGTTTCGCTGTGTAGATTTGGCTGTCCTGGAACTCATTCTGTAGATCATGGATAAGGCTGGCCTCGAACTCACAAAGATCTGCCTGCATCTGCTGATTAAAGGCTTGTGCCACCACTGCTTCACTATGTTTAGTGTTTTTTGTTTGTTGGTAGAATCTCACTGTGTGGCCCTATCTTGAGCTTGCTGTGTAAACTAGGCTGACCTTGTATTTCTTTTTTCTTTTTCAAGTTTTATTTATTTATATTATTTTTTATATAAGGTGATCTATCTGCATGTAAACCTTTATGACAGGAAGAAGGCATCAGATCCCACTACAAATGACTGTGAAGCACCATGTGGCTGCTGGGAATTAAACTCTTAACCGCTGAGCCATCTCTCCAATCCCCCTGGCCTTGTATTTCTGAGGATCCTCCTAACTCCACTTACAGAGCACCTGGGGTTATAGGCATGAGCCACCAAGACCAAATAATGTGCAATCTTTAATGAAGAACAACATACTTCACCTTGGATTAAATATCATGGGGCAAAGAATGAATGAATACATATGCCTCTACAGAAAATGGCTAAGCAGACAAAACAGACATTGACAAAACTATTAGACAATCTCAAACAATATTGTAAAGAAAATTAAATCATTTTAAAATCTCATCAAAATAGACTCACCGAAAGGCAATTCAAATCTTGTATCAAGCAAAATTTTATGAGGAGTTGGGTTTTTAGTTCCACAGATCTCATCATCTTTCATTAATGTCTCTGCCTCCAGTGTAGACCACTCCCCAGGTCCCTCCTAGGAAACAAAGGCCTAAGATTAAACTTTAAACTTTGTTGGCTCCTTTTGTGGTTCAAGAGCCAGGTGCTTTCTTCTGTGTTCCCTTCTTCAAGAGCTTCAGAGGACCACTTGCATCCTGATAATAGGGGAGAAAAAACATTACCACCACCCGCTCTGTGATTCTCCTTTCCCCCTCTGCTGAGATGGGGACTCCGGGGTCAGCTTTCACTGTGTGTTCAGCTCTGAAGTCCTGGTGAGGATAGACTTTCCAGAGTGCCAAGCTTTAAAATTAAGCAAAATGTGAACCAATACTCAGTCTCGTGATTCTTAATGACTATGTCACTGGGCAATTGTCACTGGAAGACCTGAATAGAGCTGCTATGAAAATGAGCTGCTCCTCTGCCTAGAGGAGCAGACTTATTAGAACTCAAAGAAATATAGAAAATGAAGTCAATGCCTTCAACGTCCCCACTTCCAGTGAAAGCCTGTGGTGCATAGTCAGGCTAACAGGAATAGAACAGCTTCTCTGCAAATTTTATTTACAGTGATACCTAAGTCAAATCTGGGATGGTGAACTGAGAGTTTGACCTAAATATAAATAGAGACAATATAAATACCTACCACCACATCTGGCAATTCCTTATATTCAAACTGGTCTAAAACCAGTTGCCTGGGGAGTCGCTCAGAGAAAGAAAACCCAAAATAGTATCCAGCCAGTTGGCTAAGGAGGTTTAATGGCATTCTTCCCAGGACAGTGTCTAAGATGAGGATTTCAGACCACACACACATTACTGAGACAAGACTATCTATCTGATAAAATTAAGAGGTACTCAGTCACAGGACACAGGGAAGAGCAGCTTCCTAACCCTCTGGCTGAAGTCAGAAGTGGGGACAGCACATGCCCTCGAGTTCAGGATCAGGTATGCATGGGTATCAGCTGAAGTGGAGCTAAGATGAAGGAAGGCAAAAGCTGCAACCATACTTCCAAACAGGCAACACACTGACTTACCTCATCTGACTGACGAATAGTCTTCAATGCGATCCACACGGTCCCCACCATTGTGTCCCATATCAGTCCTTTGTTCCACACCTCCACACTTAGGCCCAGGTCCAGACGACTGATCTCACTAATGGGAAAAAGAAAGCCCTTTGAGGAAAGCCAGATGACATGGAAGAAAACACTATTATTCCCTTCTTTGCTACCCTTGAACACTTTTCACTACTATCTATTTTAGGAAAGATCTAAGTATCCCTGAATGCTGCAAGCACACTTTCCATTTCGAGAAACCTATAACAGTTATCCATAGAATAATGTCATGGCTGGACACAGTGGTATATGCCTGTAATTCCAGAGTTTAGGAGGCTGAGGCCAGAGAACTACAAGTTCAAAGCCAGTCAGTGCTACATAAACTCTAGAAGGGATGGGGCAGAGGATATAAAGAGGGGTGAGAGAGGAAAGGAGAAAATAAATTTTTTTTATATTTTATTGCTATTGGTTAAGACAGGGTTTCCAAAAATGCATGATTCAAGTTAAGATCTAGAGGCCTGCTATACAACATAGCACCTACTATTAACAAAAAGTTACTATGAACATAAGTGTGTATGTATGTTTAATCTCCCTGTGCTGTATATGTAATAGGTCTAGTTTTATACAGTGATTATACCTCAGCAAAAGCAGCAAAGGAAAGAAGGAAAGGAGATAAGAAAGAAGGAAGGGACTCGATGGTAGGGGCACACATCTTTAACTCCTGCACTCAGGAGGCAGAGGCAAGAGGATCTTTGTGAGTGTGAGGATAGACTGATCTACAGAGCGAGTTCCAGGACAGCCAAGGCTGCACACAGAGAAACTCTGTCTCAAAAAAATCCAAACAAACAAAAGAAAAACAAATAAGGAAGGAGAGAATGACGTAGGGATGAAGGTACTGAAGCAAAGAAGAAGAGAAAGACCTTTGCAATATCCTCTGCCCTCTGGAGATGCTATCATGGTCAGACAATGCAGCAGCACATTAAACATGAGGTCAGGTGATTTGGGCATTCCTTTCAGGCCTGCCTATATTTCTATACCTGTGCAGCAACTTTAAATGTTTTATTGTTAACATTACCACTGCCCTAAATTAAATCTATAGAATACATACAAGGAACTTCCAGGAAGAAAAGTCTTCTTTACAAGATTTATGAAACAGCACCCAGAAAGAAGAAAGGGGTTCTGAGAACACATGAATTGGGGGGGAGGGCTGGGCAATAGAGTAGTTTTCTAATGTGTGAGGCCCTGGATTTCAACTGGAGCAATGAAAAAATATAAATAAAAGCAATGTCACCTAGAGTAGCACACTGGCTTGGAGGGGCTATCACAAGCACAATCATACTGTTAGGGTAGAACAAAAATACATATGTTAGTGTTAAGAATATTCTCAAGAAAGCTTTTGTTGAACACAAGGTGATTTGAAGAAAAAGGCAAGAAAGATAAGAAACAGTTGCTACCAATATAAAAAACAGTCCAGAAAAACATAAGCTACTCATCACAGGAAGTGCAAAGTATGTGCTTTAGAGAAAGAGTGGCCTCTCTGTTGTCTTATAAAAAGTTTGGAGTTGAGGCTGAAGAGATGACTGCTCTTTCCAGAGGAGCCAGGTTCAATTCCTAACAGCCACATGGCAGCTCACAACTGTCCGTAACTCCAGTTCCAGGGGACCTTACACTCTCACACAGACATACATGCAGGCAAAACAACAATGCATATAAAATAAAAATAAGTAAATATTTTTTTAAAAAATGCTTGGTATGTGGAGTTTTAGTCACAGAAATCATACCAACTATGTTGCAAACATATAAAGCAAACAAAATGTACTCCTTTTACAAATACAGTAGAGCACAGAGTATACTGGTGAGTTCATTTACCTTTTCAATTAATATTTTCCAAGCACCTAAATGTAATTGGTACTTTGGGGAAGGTCACTTAACATCAAACCCAGTTCTCAACTCCAAAAACTCTTCCAAGGTATCTGGAGAAGTGTCCAAAGCCACAGACTAGGTAATTGATCCAGTCACTAACTTAGGCTGTTCACGGTGTGAAAACTGGGCTTTCAGGCTAATAAAAGTACATGCAACATCTGTAAATCTATCTGAAGTGTCTTTCATTTATATCTAAAAAGGAAACATTTCTTGGGATGCATAAATATAGTCCCAATGCAACTCCTAAATTGCATTTCAAGCTGCAAGATAAAAGAAATAGCCCACAGTCCTTAACAGCCTGACATGGTCAGATAAAGAAAATCTATTCTTCACAGATTTCTCTTCTATGAGGAGTCTCTCCTCTCATGTATGTGTATGCGCAGAACATACAAGCAAGAAGTTAGAACTCGCCAGGCGGTGGTGACACACGCCTTTAATCCCAGCACTCGGGAGGCAGAGGCAGGTGGATCTCTGTGAGTTTGAGGCCAGCCTGATCTACAGAGTGAGTTCCAGGCAAGCTCCAAAAGCTACAGAGAAACCCTGTCTCGAAACCCCCCCCCCAAAAAAAAGTTCGAACTCTATGTATATCCCCTGAGCCCAGAGGAAATTTATTTTCCTTGTTAATTAACACGGCCAAGGGTATATAGGCACATGTGTGTACAAGATTCAGAGTCAGGAACACTCACACCAATAAGTGAAGATGCCATCTTTAAATAATGAATCTGAGGGCTGGAGCATATATAACTTGGTGGTAGAGTGCTTGCCTAGAATGCATAAGGCTCTAGGTTTGATCCTCAAATAATTATAAAAATGAATAATTATAAGAAGTGAACAATCTAGTGCTGCAAATAAAATACAGACTATTAAATATAAATAGCATGAGCTGCGTATGATGACGCATGGTTATTATTCTAGAACTTAGTGACTGAGGCAGAAGGGTTTCTGCAACTTAGAAGACATTCTCCTTGTACTGATTTCCAGGTAACCCTCCGAAGCTACCATGTCTTAAAATACACAAACACATACATGCGTACATGTGCGCGCACACACAGACACACACACACACACACACACACACGAAGCCAATCACAAAGGCTAGAAGTTCAAGGTCATGCTCAGCAATGTACTGAACTTGAGGCTAACCTGAGCTATGTCAGCCTTTATTGCAAAAGCACAAATAAAATAATAATATAGTATAAAATATTGTGAGAAATACCAAAATCTATACCAAATAGATTTTGTAAATAGTTTGTAACTAATTTGTAAATTAGTTACAAAATATATTGAGGAGGAAAAGGGCTAAAAAAAAAAACCACAAAGAATGGAAAAGGCAGGCAGATGAGAATGGAGCTGCTAGCAACCAAAGGACACAATAGAAGGAATAAGGAATGAGAGAAAGAAAGAAAATAGCTAATAAAGTCTATGTGTAAAAGTGAAAACTGCAAAATGCACGTGACGTCTCAATATAGGAAACAGACAAAAATTCCCACAAATCACAGCAACGTTGAAAGAAAATTCTCTGGGCAATTGAAAAACAAACATGCACAAATACAGCTATCTATACTGAGGGAGACTACAAAAGAGCAGAATTTTTCACACAGTGGGAAGAGTTCTAATGGAGGGATTGTTACAGGACTTAAATCAGGAAAGAACAGGAAGGCTAGATTGGCATACCATACTATGGTACAGTTACTACGGGAAGAGGCTTGTATAAGGCATAGTAGTTGACTCTAGGTATTTCTTATGTAAAAAAGTACACGAGGCTTATAACCTTGTTCATTACAATAGGAGAAGTATAAGGAGAAAATCTTCATCTTCTAAAGGCACAGCTGCTTAGACCCTGGGTTGCTACACCATATGGTGGCCACATAATTGAACTGGGAGGTCACAGAAAATGTGCAAACAGTCAAAGTTCCCAAACACATGATGCCCAACCATTAACTCAACATCCAAAGTGCAATGGACTGAACCTGAGGTGCTTCCAGCAGTGCTGGCCTGCGCTGCACCACTTGATGTCACTGCAACTCTGTACAGTGCACGCCATTGCACCACACAATGCCAAAGAATGGTCCTGAAACAGCTTGCCTCTGATTCAAGGCTACTGTTTGCTCTGGACTGTATTCTTTTATTATATTATACATACAAAGATTTTTCTCTTATAGAATCATAATGGTTTAATTATGTCATCCCTCTGCATAGAAACATGGAAGTTTTATCTTTGCACTGTATCATGCTAACATGTTTTATCTTGAGGATTGCTGTTTCTTTTTTTTTTTTTAGATTTATTTATTTATTATGTATACAACATTCTGCCTCTATGTATGCCTGCACGCCAGAAGAGGGCGCCAGATCTCATTACAGATGGTTGTGAGCCACCATGTGGTTGCTGGGAATCGAACTCAGGACCTCTGGAAGAGCAGCCAGTGCTCTTAACCACTGAGCCATCTCTCCAGCCCCCAAGGATTGCTGTTTCTTAAGAAGACTTTCATAAAAAGTAAACAGGCACATCCATCTCATTTGTATACAGCCTGCTTTCATCTCTAACTACAAAGAATTGTTTAAAAGTAAAATTTCATTTTATTTTCCTTTAAAATAATGGGGAAAACCACAGAGACAGCTGACCCAAGCTAGTGGGAGCTCACGGACTATAGACAGACAGCTGGGGAATCTGCATCGGACTGCACTAGACCCTCTAAATATAGGTGAACAGTTATGTGACTTGACCTGTTGGGGTGGGGGATGCCTGGCAATGGCACCAAAATTTATCCCAGGTACATGAACTAGCTTGTTAGAACCCATTCTATGGTGGGATACCTTGCTCAGCATTGATACGGGGGGTGAGGGAGGGGACAGGGTGTTGGGGGGAACTTGGTCCTGTCTCAAATTGGTATGCCAGACCTTGTTGACTCCCCAAGGAAGGCCTTACCCCCCTCTGAGGACTGGTTACAGGAAAGGGGGAAAGGGGAAGGTGTGGGGAGCAAGAGAAGGGGTGGGAGAGGGAACTGGGTTGGTATGTAAAATGAGAGCAAATTTTTTTTTAATTAAAAATAAATTTGCCAGGCGGTGGTGGCACACGCCTTTAATCCCAGCACTCGGGAGGCAGAGGCAGGCAGATCCCTGTGAGTTTGAGGCCAGCTTGGTCTACAAGAGTTAGTTCTAGGACAGACTCCAAAGCTACAGAGAAACCCCGTCTTGGAAAAAAAATGTTAATTTTTTTTTAATTCTGAGAACTGTACCTAAACTACATCCCTAATCCAAAAGAAAAACTTTTGGGGGGAATATAAAGTGCTAGGGATGGAATCCAAGGTATCCAACATGCTAAGAAATACTTTATCAGCTGAGCCATATCCCCAACCCTAAAAAGTTAAATTTATTCATTATTGTAAATGTTTACTCCATATACCTATTTTATATACCTATATACCTAAAGTCAAATAACCATTTTTAGGAGAAAATATGTCAAGAGTGGAAACAATTTGAGAACCATGCTCTAAAGAAATGATTTAGGAGCCAGGAAGTGGTGTTATACACCTTTAATTCCAGCACTCAGGAGGCAGAGGCAGGTGGATCTCTACGAGTTCAAGGCTATCCTGGTCTACAGAGCAAGTTCTAGGACAGCCAGGACTGTTATATAGAGAACCATGTCTCAAAAAACCAAAAGAAAAAAAGAAAGGAAGGAAGGAAGGAAGAAAGAAGGAAGGAAGGAAGAGAAATGATTTAGCTATACACAAGTCTCAATCACCTTAGTCTCTGAGAACCAAAGGCAAAGTTACATTTGACATTATGCTAAGTGTACTACTGTACAGCATCTGAATTGACCAGTGGCATCTGAGCAGGCAGTATCCACAACTCACTAAATTACTCATATTCATCATTCATCTCCAAGAATAAATGGCAAATCAATGAGAGAAAAAAACTGCAATGTATCTTGCCTACTACCACAAGCCTCACTTGCTCCTGTAACAGATTAAAAAAAAATACATAGCACTGCTGGCACATTAATACATCCCTGGCACACACAGGCACATTAACTGTTTTATTTGATATCACTGACATGGAATGTACAGACAAACACTTAGGCACAGTACTTACAACATGAAATCTTGTTCCCAGGAGGGCTGATCACCACGAACTGCTACAGTTGTGCTCTTCACGTTCTGGACTTTCAGGGTCACGTATGTGTTAAATTTATCTTTGAAAAATTGCAAAACAGAGATGTTAATAGTATTCAGAGTACTACCCAATTTCACAAATCCCTTAAATTAAGTGATATCAGAAGCTGGAGAAATATTCAAGAACATTAGCTGCTCTTCAAGAAGAAATGTTCTAGTGGTTCTGACACCCTCTTCTTACTTTCATAGGCACCATACACACGTGATACACAGAAACATACAGGCAAAACATCCACACACATAAAATTTTAAAAAGAGAGACAGAATTAAGAAATATCAAGTTAAAGTATTAAATGTGCAATTAAAACTAAAGCTATATGTTATACAATTCAAGGCACAGTAGAACTACAAACGTATAAAACTATACACTTAACTTCAAATATATAAAGTACTTCAAATTTTAAGACGCGTATCTAAGGGCAGATAAAGTAGTCAACATCCATAATCCCAGGACCAGTAGGAGGCAGAGACAAGTCAGGAGTTTAAGTTGGCCTCAGCTACACAGCAAGTTCAAGACCAGCCTGACTATATGAAATTCTCTCAAAAAAAAAAATCCAACAACAAAAATATATGTAATCATAAAATACAGAAAGAGGTAACAGCTGTGTCCCTTGATGAGAGACACAAATTGAAGGGGAAAATGTCATGAAAGAACTGGACTTCAAGCTTGATCTATAGTTCACATGAAAAGAAACATTATCATAAAGTCAAGGAATGGAAACTCTGACAGGATAAGCTGAGTACAAGGAAGTAATCTAAAACTCAAACCTCAGGAGTCTGAACCCCTGCATATTTGTAGTAAACCAACTATGCAGTCCAGGCTGTCTTAAAATTCACAATGCTGACTTTGAACTCATAATTCTCCTGCCTCAGCCTACTGAGTAGTAGGATTACACATGTGTACAATCACATGCGGCCTCAGGATTTGCTTTTTATATAAGACAATCTTTTTTTTTTTTTTTTTTTTTTTTGGTTTTTCGAGACAGGGTTTCTCTGTGGCTTTGAAGCCTGTCCTGGAACTAGCTCTTGTAGACCAGGTTGGACTCGAACTCACAGAGATCCACCTGCCTCTGCCTCCCAAGTGCTGGGATTAAAGGCGTGCGCCACCACCGCCCGGCAAGACAATCATTTCATAAAAGAAAAGAAAAGCTATCATGCCAACTTATCAAATTGCCAAATACTGCTTAAAACAATTACCTAATGTTAGCTAATATGAGAAAATGGGTACTGGCATACACTATCAGAAGATAAACTGTCCAAGTATCCTTTAAAAGGTATGGGGTTTTTAGCCATACAAGGAAAAACTCACATTTCAGGCTAGCCTAAGCTACAAAGCAAGACTGTCTCAAAAGCAGAAACAAAAAGTAACTGAGGAGATGGCTCAGTGGATAAAACACTTAAGCATGAGGACCTGAGTCCAGATCCCAGCATTTTGGGAAGGAGCAGTAGGTAACATGTCTACAACCCAGTTCTAGAGGGATAGAGATAGGTGGATCTTGAGGGTTTGCTAGTCAGATAGTCTAGCCAAAACAGCTAGATCCAGATATAGTGAGGGACCCTGTCTCAAAAAAACATGGCAGAGGATTGAGGGAGATGCCCAGTGTTGACCTCTGGCCTGGACACATGCAAGCACAAGTGCATGCTCTTACACATATGCACTCACACATACAAAATAATGTAGCTTTGTAGCAAGATGGCAGGTTTATAACTGTACTGAAGATAAGTGATGATAAAACCCAGCACATTTAACGGGACCCTCACCCATGTCCAGAAGTAGAAATACAGTAGACCACAGAGCTCTAATTTGGGGTTTGGTTTTTTATTTATTTTCTTCTTTGAGATCAAAACCAGGATCTCATACGGGCTAGCCAAGACCTTGAGCACCCACCTATACTTCTAACTCCTGAACTACATTTTGTATCATAAGATATTAAACTTGAACTGGAGGAAGGACTAAGTGGTAGAGCATCTTCACAGAATGTGAAGTCCCAAGGTTTAATCCTCAGTACTAGAAAACAAAATTTAAATTTTTTCCAGTATGGGTGGTACACACCTATAATCCTAGCAGTTGGAAGCTAGAGATAGGAGGACCCCAGGGGCTTGCTGATCATCTAACCAAACCAACTGGGGAACTCTAGGTTCACTAAAAATAAAAACCCTGTCTCAAAAACTAAAGTGGAAAGCAATTGAGGAAGAGTTCCAAGGTCACATCTGGCCTCCAAGCACACACATGTGTATAGGCATGCACAGCTGCACACACATGCACATATATGGATGCTACTAATAATCTTTTCTTTTCTTTTAGAAAAGAGGTTTCTCTATGTAGTCCTAGCTGTCCTAGAACTAAATATGTAGACCAGGCTAGCCTTGAATTCAGATTCTCCTGCCTCTGCCTTGGAGTGCTGGGATTAAATGTATGTGCCACCACATCTGGCCAGTTAATTTTTTTTAAAGCTAATATAATTTTTGCTGCCAGTAAAATATTCCAGACAAGAATGGTGGCTCATGTTTGCAATTACAACACTTCAGAGGCTAAGACAAAGTTACTGAAAAATAAAATCCGTCCTAGGCCACATAGTAACTTCCAGGTCAGCCTGGGCTACAGAGTGACACTCTGTTTTTGGGAAAAAAAAAAAAAGAGGCATCACAATCACTGACTTCAAACTATACTACAGAGCTACAGTACTGAAAACAGCCTGGTACTGGCATAAGAACAGACAGGAGGACCAGTGGAACCGAATAGAAGACCTGGATATCAATCCACACATCTTCGAACACCTGATATTTGATAAAGAAGCAAAAAATATCAAATGGAAAAAAAAGCATATTCAACAAGCGGTGCTGGCATAACTGGATTTATCAACATGTAGAAAAATGAAAATAGACGCATATAGGCAAAGGTCAGGAATGACTTCCAAAAGTTATCCTCTAACCTCCACACACATGCTGCACCATGAACATGAATGGGCATACACACAGATAAAAAGAAAATTAAATTAATAAAAATTAAAAATTTTAAGCTTCCAGAGCTGGGGATACACTCTGAGGTAGAGGGTGTACTTAATGCAAACAAAATACAGCAAAACAATTGCCAACACCAAAACATCATTTTTTCTTTAAATATTTTTTTTAACTAAGAACCATATTTAGGGGCTGGAGAGATGGCTTGGTGCATAAGAGCACTAGCTGCTCTTCCAGAGGTCCTGAGTTCAATTCCTAGCATCCACATGGTGGCTCACAACCATCTATTATAGGATCTGATGTTCTCTTCTGGCATAAAGATCACTATTATATATAAATAAATTAAAAAAAATATTTTCAGCAATAAAATATTTTTAAAATACATAGCTGCGACCCACTGACTATATTTTTAGACATTAGCATTACTATACTTACAAAACTGGACAGCCATAAATACATAATAACTTTCATTGTTTATAACATCAAGACACTAAAAAATCTACAAAGCATTTTAAAAGAAAATGCCTGGGGGCTAGAGAGATGGCTCAGAGGTTAAGAGCACTGGCTGCTCTTCCAGAGGTCCTGAATTCAATTCCCATCAACCACATGGTGGCTCACAACCATCTGTAATGAGCTCTAGTGCCCTCTTCTGGCGAGCAGGTGTACATGCAGGGAGAACACTATACAAAATAAATAAATATTTAAAAAAAGAAAATGTCTGATATACACACGATGTATCACTAAGAAAACTAAGCATGCTTCACACAGATGGTTGTGTGATCCATTTATATGTTGTATGATATTTTGTGTTCTGACAAATAAAGCTTGCCTGGAGATCAGAGGGCAGAGCTAGCCACTAGTTAACCATAGAGGCCAGCAGTGGTGGCACACACCTTTACTTCTAGCGCGTGGGAGGAAGAAGCAGGAAGATCAGGAGTTAAAGGCCACTCTGGGCTATACAAGATTGAACCAGTTTTTAAAAGAAACAGAGCCAGGCAGTGGTGGCTCACACCTTTGATCCCAACACTTGGGAGGTGGAGACAGGAATATAAGGCAGGTAAAGATCTTGGGCCATTCAGTCTGAGGATTCGATTCATAGAGACAAGATCTCCCCCATTCATTCTGAGATTTCGTAGAGATAAAAAGCCTCTAGCGGCTGGCTGCTCTGCTTCTCTGATCTTTCAGTTTTCACCCCCGGATATCTGATTCTAGGTTTATATTGTTTTGTTTTGTTTTGTTTTTAAAGATTTATTTATTTATTATGTACACAGTGTTCAGCCTCCATGTATGCCTGCAGGCCAGAAGAGGGCACCAGATCTCATTACAGATGGTTGTGAGCCACCATGTGGTTGCTGGAAATTGAACTCAGGACCTCCGCAAGAGCAGTCGGTGCTCTTAACCTCTGAGCCATCTCTCCAGCCCTAGGTTTTTATTGTTAAGACTAATTAGGATCATGCTTCATTTATGTTTACAAGAATACATATAAAAAAAATCTGGAAAGGTAAACAAAAAACTTCTAAATAATTGCATTAGAGGAGTATAATTGGGTTGGCAAGAGAGAAAAGGGTACACTTTTCATTAATAAACACAGGTAAAACAATAAAAATACAGGTAAACAAAGTTAAATGCTTTACAGCAATGAATTAATAATTTCATAAATTAACTTAGTGAATTAAACTAATGAATTTAAGTAGTAAACGAAATGAAATCATTGTTGTTTTCTGAGACAAGGTCTCTTTATACAGCCCAGGCTGACCTGAATATGCAATCCTCCTGCACCAGCCTCCCAAGTATAGGATTATAGAAACGTCACCATGTCCAGTTGATAATTCATGATTCTTTTTTAAGATTGCTTTTGATATGGCTCAGCAGGGAGAGGTGCCTGATATGAAGCCTAAACAACTTGACTTCATTCTCTGGAAAATACATGGTAGAAGCAGAAAATGGAATCCACAAAGATGTACTCAGGTCATCAGACTTTCACAGCAAGGGCTTTGTCCCTGAGCCATCCTGCTGGCCTATGTTTTTGGCTTTGTTTTTTTAAGATTGCTCTAAAGGAGACTTCGATGTTAAGTTGGGAGCGTCACCCCAGCCCCCATCATCCATCCCAGCCCCCTAGCCTGGGAGTAGCCTTAGTCTGGACTGCAAATCCCAGCCTGCCAGGTCCTGACCACTTCCCCCAGGGTATTTAAATGGGCGCCCAGCAGAGGAACACATGGTCCGGGGTTTTGCAGGTGCTCCCCGATTTTCTGTCTCCCCCTACCATGCTCTAGGCCACCCGAGAGTGCTGCATGTATTAAAACATGGGCATTTTAATTTAGTTTAATTTGGCCTGATTGGATTTCTGTGCACCGGAGGAGAGAATTTTTCTTAACCGAGACAGAGATGGTTCAGTATTTAAGAGCACTAGCTGCTCTTACAAAACACCTGGGTTCAAATCCCAATTCCCACATGGCAACCACCCCATAATTCTAGTTCCAGGGGATATGACACCACTTTCTGGCCTCCTTGTGGCCCTACACACACACACACACACACACACACACACACACACACACACACAGATAGAGAGAGAGAGAGAGAGAGAGAGAGAGAGAGAGAGAGAGAGAGACTGCTTTAAATCACAGCAAGCAAAAGGAAACAATGGAAACAAGTAGACTTACCTGGTGAACCCTGGAATTTGGCTCTTTTAACTGAAAGAAAACAAGAGGCAGAATTAGGAAGTTAAGTCTAATTATTGGGAAAAGAAGCTGAAGATCAAAGACCTTCTCAAAGGTATTCAGCCCAACCTCATACCCAAAGGGAAAAAACCTCCATTTCCACCTCCTGACAAGGTAGTAGAGAAATCCAAACGGTAGGAGATCAGTTATATGCTAGATAACTTTGTAAAGTTTAAGTTATAGGTCTAGAGAGATGGCTCAATGGTTAAGAGCACTAGCTGCTCTTCCAGAGGTCCTGAGTTCATTTCCCAGCAACCACATGGTGGCTCACAACCATCTATAGTGGGATCTGATGTCCTCTTCTGGCATAAAGTCGATAGAGCTGTCATATAAATAAAATAAATAAATAACTCTTTTTTAAAAAATGTTTTAAGTTATAAATGTTCTTTATTTAAAAAGCAATCATCAGGCTGGAAGTAAGCACTTAACCTTGAATGTGTGAGGCCCTGAAGTCTATCCTTAGCCAAACAAAAAAGATAAGAAATAAACTCTTAAAAAAAAAAAAGTCCTTCCAGTTAATTCTCAACGAAACAAGAGATTTGGGAAAATATAGATGATAGCTTTTCAAACAAGAGTGAGAAGTTACTTCTCAGAACAAGCAGATATCAAGAGGGGCTCCTTTCCAAAATCACACAGAACTGCTTTAAAAAAAAAAAAGAAAGAAAGAAAGAAAGAAAGAAAGAAAGAAAGAAAGAAAGAAAGAAAGAAAGAAAGAATCCTAGAGCCAGAGCAGCACACGAAGCTCCTGCGGAAAGCTAAGGACTATACATGCAAGGAAACTGCTACAGCTGGACTACTGGCTCAAGTCTGGAAGCCTAGCCCTCGCGAGCCTGAGTCAGGAGAACTGCTGCACATTCAAGGCCAGTCTGGGCTACAGAGTGAGAAAGCAGCAAAATCAATCCATGAAGATTAAGGATAAGTGCCGGGGGGGGGGGAGTGTTGTTGTAGCAAAGTGCCTAGGAAGTATATATAAGGTTTGATTTGCCTTTCTCTACCTTCTACATTACAAATGAAAGCTTCCATTAATTGGCAACTACCTCACTGAGTACTTCCAAGAGGTAAGTCACTTAGTACCTCACAAGGCCATCAAATCTCCATTTCTTTCAGTCAGTACTTATTATTACTAAAATCTGTTTCTTTTTATTGATCCAAAATATGCCTTCTGTGGTCTCACATAAATCCAGGTCCTCTTCCCAAATATTATTTTTCATAAATGTTAAGAAAATAGAGCAGGTCATGCAGAGCACGCCTTTAATCCCAGCACTTGGAAGACAGATGAGAGTGGATGAGTTTAAAGTCAACCTGGTCTACATAATGAGTTCCAGAGCTACATAGTGAAACCCTCTCTTTAAAATTTAAGAGAAAGAGAGGGGAGAGAGAGGGATTTAGTGAGGGAGAGGGAGAAGAGAGGGAGAGAGAAAATACATTTCAGCTGGGCTTGTTAGTGCTTGCTTGTAATCCTAGCACTTAAAAAGTAGAGGCAGTTCAATCCATGGGAAACCACTTCCTCAATATAACACCAGTATCACACACACCGAGAGCAACAATAAATAAATGGGACCTCCTGAAACTGAGAAGCTTCTGTAAAGCAAAGGACACAGTCAATAAGACAAAAAGGCAGCCTACTGAATGGGAAAAGATCTTCACTAACCCTACTTCAGACAAAGGACTGATTTCCAAAATATATAAAGAACTCAAGAAATTAGACATCAAAATTCCAAATAACCCAATTAAAAAATGGAGTACAGATCTAAACAGAGAATTCTCAATAGTAGAATCTCAAATGGCTGAAAGACACTTAAGGAAATGCTCAACATCCTTAGCCATCAGGGAAATGCAAATCAAAATGAATCTGAGATACCATCTTACACCTGTTAGAATGGCTAAGCTCAAAAACACAAATGATAGCTTATGCTGGAGAGGATGCAGAGTAAGGGGAACATGCCTCCATTGCTGGTGGGAATGTAAACTTGTACAACCACTCTGGAAATCAGTATGGCGGTTTCTCAGAAATATGGGTCAACCTACCTCAGGACCGAGCAATACCACTCTTGGGCATATACTCAACAGTAAAAAACAATGACATCTTGAAATCTGCATGAAAAAGAATGGAACAAAAAAAAACTATCCTGAGTGAGGTAACCCAGACCCTGAAAGATGAACATGGTATGTACATGACCCCAGAGAAACTAAGTAACAAGAAGAACCCTAAGAGAAACATACATATATTCCTATGGAAAGGGGAAAGAGACAAGATCTCCTGAGAAAATTGGGAGCATGAGGGTGGAGAGAGAAAGGAAGGGAAGGAGGAGGGAGAAGGGGAGGGAGATGAGAACTTGAGGAAACAGGGGTCGAGATGGGGAAAGACAAAGACAGAGAACAAGGAAATAGATATCTTGTTTGAAGAAGTCATTATGGAGCTAACAAGAAACCTGGCACTAGAGAAATTCCCAGAAATCCACAAGATGACCCCAGCTAAGACCCTAAGCAATAATGGAGAATACCTTAATTGGCCTTGCCTGTCATCAGATTGATGACTATCTTAAATGTCACCATAGAACCTTCATCCAGCAACTGATGGAAGCAGATGCAGAGATCCACAGCAGAGCACTGGGCTGATGGGCTCACAAAATCCAGTTGAAGAGTGGGAGGAGTGAGACTATGAGCAAAAAGGTCAAGATCATGATAGGGATACCCACTGAATCAGCTTAGCTGAGCTAATGGAAGCCTAGCAACTCTGATCTGACACTTAGGGAACCAGCATAAGACCAATCTAGGTCCACTGAATGTGGTGGGTGACAGTTGTGTGGCTGGGGCAGACTGTGGGGCCACTGGCAGTGAGACCAGGATTTATCCCTACTGCTTGTTCTGACTTTTTGGAACCCATTCTCTCTGGAGGGATACCTTGCTCAGCCTAGATATAGTGGGGAGGGCCTTCGTCTTGCCTCAAAGCAATGTGTTAGACTTTGTTGACTCCCTATGGGAAGTCTTATCCTCTCTGAGGAGTGGATGATGGGTGGAATTGGGGGGAGGTAGAGAGAGCAGGAGGAGAGGAGGGAGTGGGAACTGGATTTGGCATGTAAAATGAGAAAAGATAGTTTCTTTTTAAATAAATTTTAAAAAGCAGAGGCAGGAAGAACAGAAGTTCTAAGTTAGCCTCAGCTACACGAGACTCTCATAAAACTCAAACAGGACTCAAGAAACAGCTAAGTGAATAGGTGCTTATTTCCATGTCTGACCACTTGAGTTTGATTCCCAAGACCCATAATGGTAAAAGAACACCAATTCCCCAAAACTGTTCCCTAATCTCCACATGCACACTTTGACATGCACATACACACACACCAAATAAATAAAAATATAGTTTTTAAAATGTTTGATAAAAGCCAGACAGCAGTAGCAAACACCTTTAATCCCAGCAACACTGGGGAGGCAAAGGCAGGTTGATCTTTGAGATCTAGGCTAGCCTGGTCTACAGAGTGAGGGCTACACAAAGAAAACTTGTCTCTCAAAAAACAAAAACAAAACAACAAAAAAACTGCTTAAAAAATTAATCTATTTTAATATTTATCATTATCCTATCAATACCTATGAAAACTAAGTAAAATCAGCATAAATTAAAACTACAAACAAAATTTAAAACATAATTTTTAAAAATTTTAACTATGTTTTAAAATTTTAAAAATTTTAACTAACTAGTTGGACTGGTCAATGCCTATAATCCCATCGCTTGGTAGGAAGAGACAGAAGGATCTATGCAAGTTGGAGGTCATATAATGACTTCTAAATATTAGAAGAGTTACTTAGTAAAATCCTGTTTCAAAAATGGGGCTAAAGAGAGGGCTCATCAAATAGATCACTTGCTGCTATTGCAGAAGACTTAGATTCAGTTCCCAGCCCCCACATGGTGGCTCACAACCTTGTGTAACTCCATTCCAGGAGATCCCACATCCTCTCCTAGTCTCCTTGGGCACCAAGGACACACATGGTGCACACACATACATGCAAGCAGAACACTTGTACACATAAAATTTTTTTAAAAAGCTCCTTTCTTAAAAAGAAAGGGAGAGAATTAAAATAACATTACATGGAATGGAAATTATCTCATTATAATAAATAGGTATGGTAGATTATTATGTCTAATAATTCATCCCTGAAAACTAACACTACAGCTTTTTTTATTCCAGATACTCCACAGCCAAAGTGGAAACACTACCGCTTTTAAAGCAGGAGACTGAGAAGAGAGAGATCAGACAAAGCGGGGAAATGGACCCAACAGTATGTATGCAGTAACCCTGGCACTTGGGAGGATAAGATAGAAGGCCCACAATGTCAAACCCTAAATTATGTAAGACCTTGTCTCATAAAGTAAAAAAAAATGAAAATAAAAATTGCTGGGCTCAGTGGTGCACACCTTTGATGCCAGCACTGGAGAGGTAGAGGCAATCAGCTATCTGAGCTCTAGGCCAGTCAGGGTCACATGATGAGATCATGTCCACTCAGGTGTGAGGCTATCACCATTTTAGTTTTTGGGGTTGTTGGTTTTTTGGGTTTTAGTTTTTGTTTTTCAAGTCAGGATCCACTATGTAGCCCTAGTTGTCCTAGAACTCACTATGTAGACCAGTCTGGCCTTGAATTCAGAGATCCACTTGCCTCTGCCTCCCGAGAACTGGGATTAAAGGTGTGTGCCACTCCATCTGAATCATAGTTTTTGCTTTTAAATCCTAACATTAGATCTAGATCGGACAGCACATGCTTTAATCCCAGCATTTGGGAGGTGAGGGCAGTAAGAGAAAGAGTTTAAGGACAATCTTTGAGTTAAATAGGGAGTTTCAGGTCAACCTACACTATAAAACCTATACTATTTTATTTTCAAAAAACAAAATCTTTATGTTGTTCATGTGTAAAAATAGGTCCATTTTACTTTCAACATAAGATTTTCATTATTGTTTGTCTTGGGGTCTTTTGGTTTTGTTTGTCTATTTTGTTGTTGTTGTTGTTATTCTGGGGGTAGGTTAAGATAGATCTCACTATGGAGCCCTGGTTGGTATGAAACTCACTCTACAAACCAGGCTGGCCTTGATTTCATAGAGATCTGCCTGCCTCTACCTCCCAAATGCTAGGATTAAACTCATGTACCACCAGGTCTGGCTTCAACATTTTTTAAAAAGATTTATTTATTTATTATGTATACAGGTGTTCTGTCTGCATGTATACCTGCATGCCAGAAGAGGGTATCAGATCTCATTATAGATGGTTGTGAGTCACCATGTAGTTTCTGGGACTTGAACTCAGGATCTCTGGAACACCGGTCAATGCTCTTAACCTCTAAGTCATCCCTCCAGGCCCTGACATCAACATTTTTAGAACAATGAATAAACTGGGCATGCTGGTGCATAACTCTAATCCCAGTGCTTGAGGGATGGAGGCAATAAAATCAGAAGTTAAAGGTCATCCTCAACTACATAGCAAATATGAGTCCAGCCTTGGCTAAATAAGACTGTCTCAAAAATAAACTAACAAACAAAATCCATTAAATATATTATAGTTAAAAGGAATACAGCCAGAGCCAAGCATGGTAGCACATACCAGTAATTCCTGCAGCTGAGAGATAGAGGTAGGAGGACCAAGAGTTCAAAGGCAGCCTCGGGTACATTGCAAGTTCAAGACTAGACCTTGTTTCAAAACTAAGCAAACAAATAAATGAATAGATAAAGTAGAATGTATGGATAGAAAGAATAAAGTATATGTCTCAAACTCAATGCTATCAAACAACACATTAAACAAATGTACTATCTATGAAGCCAATTTAAAACTAAAATTGTTTTCAAAATCAAAGCTAATAAGGACTCTAACACAAAATCCCTCCTTGATGCTATGAATATGTTTTATTACCATTGGTTAATAAAGAAGCTGCTTCAGCCTATAGCAGGGTAGAATATAGACAGGCTGGAAGAGAGAGAGAGAGAGAGAGGCAGAGTCATGGAGATGCCATGTAGCTGTTGAAGGAGGCAGACGCCAGATCCTTACCAGTAAGCCACAGCCTCATAGCAATACACAGATTAATAGAACTGGGTTAATTTAAGATGTAAGAGTTAGTTAATAAGAAGCCTGAGCTAACAGGTCAAGCAGTGTTGCAACTGGTATAGTTTCTGTGTGATTATTCGGGTCTGAGCAGTTGGGAAACAAGCGAGCAGTGTCTGTTTACACCTCTTCATCCACACTACTGTTTATTTTTAAAAAAAAGGCAGAAAAGATAGGAAAATAACAGTCATTACAGAACACTGAGGTTCTTAAAGACCACAGCTGATATGAAAACCCTGAAGTCTGCCCATCAAAATCCCAGAAAAATTCTTCAAAGACCTTGAAAGAACGGTACTCAACTTCATTTGAAAAAGCCAAAATCCCAGGATAGCCAAAACAATCCTGTGCAATAAAAGAACTTCTGGAGGCATCACAATCCCTGACTTCAAACTCTACTACAGAGCTACAGTACTGAAAACAGCCTGGTACTGGCATAAGAACAGACAGGAGAACCAATGGAACCGAATAGAAGACCTGGATATCAATCCACACATCTTTGAACACCTGATATTTGATAAAGAAGCAAAAAATATCAAATGAAAAAAAAGCATATTTAACAAGTGGTGCTGGCATAACTGGATATCAGCATGTAGAAGAATGAAAATAGAACCATATCTATCTCCGTGCACAAAACTCAAGTCCAAATGGATCAAAGACCTCAACATAAAGCCAGCCACACTGAACCTTATAGAAGAGAAAGTGGGAAGTACACTTGAACACATTGGCACAGGGAACCACTTCCTAAATAGAACCCCAGGAGCACAGACACTGAGAAAAAAGAGTTAATAAATGGGACCTCCTGAAACTGAAAAGCTTCTGTAAAGCAAAGGACACGGTCAACAAGACAAAACGCCAGCCTACAGAATGGGAAAAGATCTTCACTAACCTCACATCAGACAGCGGTCTGGTCTCCAAAATATACAAAGAACTCAAGAAATTGGACACCAAAAAAATCATGTAATCCAATAAAAAAAAATGGAGTACAGACCTAAACAGAGAACTCTCAACAGAGGAATCTAAAATGGCTGAAAGACACTTAAGGAAATGTTCAACATCCTTAGTCATCAGAGAAATGCAAATCAAAACAACTT